>PVHY01027652.1:0-16023 GCA_004024945.1 Uropsilus gracilis
CTCCATCTTACTTTCCTCCTCCTCCCCCCTCTCTTCCCCCTCCCCTCTCCTCTTCCCTTCTTCTCCTTCCTCTTCCTCTTCTTCCTCTTTCATCATCATCTCTCCCATTTTTAATATAACAAAACCAGGACTCCCTATAAGGGACTTGCCTAAGAACTACCACACTGATGGGCTGGGACCAGAACTCATGAGCTGGCATCAGTCCAGCGTTTCCCAGTGAGCTGAGATGTCCTGCTGGGGTGACAATCACAGGCTCCTCCTCCAGCCAAAGGGAGGGAGGCATAATTAAAGCTTTCAAGAGGTTCCAGATGCTTACATCAAAGGGTGCTCGGGCATGTCATTACCCAGCGTTTTTGTCTTATCACTGCCTTTGAAGCTTGTTGTGGTGGAGGAATATGATGGTCCCGAGGTCCAGTCTCAGTGGCCGACCCTAGACTGCCCTCCAGACCCTCCTTCCCAGAGAGCAGACAGGGCTCCCGGCCTAAATGCCCGTTGACCACATCAGGTCTGCCTTTCTCAGTACAAAGGGCTTTGTCCTCCACGTTCCTCCTGCTGCTTCACTCTGCAACAGTACAAAGCTCCCAGGACAGGTGACACCAGCTACACAAAGGCGGGTGTGGGCTCTTGTTTCTCGAAGGTCTGGTGCAACTTGTGGCAACCAAGGGGAGATAGGAGCGAGTGGAGGCCTCAAGACAAACTTCCCCTCCCTCCCAATCTTGGGGAAGGCTGAATCATTAAAGGCATGAATCAGATTTCTTTATTTTTGTGGCTTTGAAAATACACAGTGTAAGGCCAGCATGACCTGACAGTTGCTCTTGCCCACAGAGGCCCATGGTCCCCATTAAAGAGGAAAAGACAGCATGTTCTGGGCCTGGGTCACCTTGCCTGGGTGGCACCAGCGTTCTTGCTCAGCCCCTTGAAGAATGAGACCTATGAGCCTGGGCTCCTGGTCACAGTCACATGGGTCTAAATGCTTGGGGAGGAGATGGGGTGCTGTCAAGAGGCATCAGCTCCAAAGCGCAGATGGCGGTGATCACTGCCTTGTCACCTGCTTCATCCGACCTCCCAGTCACAGTCAGGGTCCAAGGTATGGGGGTGCAGGCTAGAGGGGCTCAGACATGCTGTCTTCTTGGATGTGGATTGGTGTTTCTGTCCCCCCCCCCCTTTACAGCTGCACATGTGAGCAGAGGCTGGAACTTGAGAAGCTGGACTGAGGGAGGCGGGTAGGCGCTTCTCCACCCTCTCTCCCCACCCTGCTATGGCCTCGCACTGAGCTGAAATTCCACTTCTCTTCTGTCATTCATCCTATTTGCTTAGCTTGCAAAAGAATTGGTGATTTTTAAGAGCCTCTTTTTTTTTTTATTTGTTCATTTGTTTGTTTGTGTGTTTGTTTATAGACTAGGTCTCGCTATGTTGCCTGAGGTAGTCCTGATCCCACAGACTCAAGCAATCCCCAGATTTAGCCTCCCACGTAGCTGGGATTACAGGTGCATGCCATCATGCCCGGTGTAAGAGCCTCTTTTAAAGTTCAAGCTAGCTCTTAAGTGCTGAGTTTAAAATAGTCCCATCTTCCAGCTGGAAGAACTGGGTGAAACCAGATGTCAAACCCACGGAGAGGGAAAAGGATACAATCTCCTGCAAGAAGGTTCTAGAACTTGAACAGTTTCACCTCAAACATTGTACCAAGAAGAATCAAGACAAAAAATGAGACACACCAAAGACATCACAACATGTGGAAAATAACAAAAAATGTTAAGATTCTAATCTGAACATATTGTGCAAATACAAAATATTTGAATACATTTACATGGGTGTAAATTTGCAGCAGCACCGCACAAAGAACTGATTTTCTTTTGTGCATGCATCTTTGTTCATCGTTCTCTGTACACAACACGTACGCACGCACACATACACATTATCCATTGCCAAGTGTGAAACCAGATTGCGTAGTACTGTGCCAGCCAATGATAACACATCTCTGCAAAGACTTGGTTTCTTATTGTTTCAATGGAGAAATGAAACTAACCCATCTTTTCTCTTTACAGCAAAATTTCCTTATGGTCAATTCATTGTGCAGTGAAAATGTTTGCAGTGAAATGACTTGTGGCAAAAATACCAGACACAGTGGTCAACCCACCAGGCCAGAGACTGGAAATCTGTTTTCTGTGCTTGTGTGGGTTGGCGTGGGTCTCCTGCTCCCTCCAAAGGATCGCTCAAGTTTCGACTCCTGTTGCCTGTCTTTGGAAATAGGGTTAGTCAAGATGCGGTTAGTCAAGATGGAGGGCGGACTTTCATTCAGTGTGATTGATCTCCTTATAAAAATGGGAAGAAGCAAAGCTACCAGGAGAGAAGGCTACACCTACAAAGACACCAGACTTGGAGAAGCTGGCTGGAAGGTGGAGGTAGAGGCAAGCAAAGGCTGCCACCAGCCAAGAAGTTCCCGAAGCTTCAGGGCTTGGAAGTGCCAAGGCAAGACATCCCCGGAGCCATGGAGGAAGCATGGTCATCGCCATGCCTTGATTTTGAACATTAGCCTCCAGGACAGTGAAAGAACAATCTCTGTTGCACAAAACCAACCAGTTTATGGTACTTTGTTGCAGCACCCCAGTAACCTAACACGTATACTTATTTCTAGGCCTAACTTACCAATGTCCCTAGCAAATGTTGGCTCTATATAGAATTCTACAAAATGAGGTGGTGGTTAGATATATTAGTATCCCTCTAGCTCTAACAACAGGTGAAGGATTAGTCTAAGATTAGGAAAGTGAGGAGGTTACTGCTTGCAAGGAGAGTATCCTTGTCTCTCAAAGGGAAGATGAGCCTCTTAGAAAGAACTGGACGCAGAATCAAACCAGGAGGGGACTGCAAGCTAAGCAGATCTGGAAAAACTGGGAGTCCATTCATGGGCAGATAGCTCGATGACTTATGTGCAACAAATGTAAGGGGCAGGGGGTGCAAGGGGTAGAGGGGGGCAGCGCAGAGAGAAACTAAAGATTTCCTAAGAGGCCAAAAAGGAAATGAGCTACATGATTAAGAGGACTGACATTTTGGAAGGTGTTAAAGTTGCATTTAAATGTTTTCTGCAAATTAAATTACAGTTTTTTTCTTGCTTGTGATGACTTTCTTCACTCTCCCAGATATTTTCTATAGGCCACACTTCTTTAAAAAAAAAAAAAGCACAATTTAAAAAATAAACATCTATAGGAAAATAAAATGGTGCTTTTTTTGGGAGAAGAAAGGAGATGGAACTCTCATTATGTCTAAGCCTCATCATTGGTCCAGTGTGTTTAGAATAAGGCACCATAAGGCAAAGAGTCTTCTCAAGACTTGCGAGCAATGGTGGTAGGAGAAGTCAATCCACATTTAAATTAATTTTTGTTTTAGCAAAGCTAACACATGGTTTCAAATGTTCAATCAATATATATTTATAACACGTGTTGTCATAACACAATGTGATGATTTCCTGTTCCATTTCTCCCCATCCCTTGTTCCCCACCTAAAGGTTACCACTTTGAACAACTGTTTTCCTGGGTTTACTCACCTCCGTGTTTCTAAATAACATATGTAACCTGTTATCGTTAACTTGATCAGTTTTAGATGCTGTCTACTGACTTCCTATTATGGTAGATGGGGATCTACTTCCCTTATACCATCATCCCCATCCTGCTGCTTCCGGTCCCCCCTCCCCATGTAGTTTGATTACAGTCTAGTCAGATCAATAGTCTGTTTATGTAGTATGCCTAGACAAATATTATTCACAGTTGGGAAATTGTATTTCCTTTCTTAGTTTTTGTTTTACTTGTAGTTAATAGTTGCCTTAGTTTTTATTTACTTAATTTCCTTGTACTTTGCACTTCATTCCCCAACTTCCAAAAGTTTCTCAGAACAGTTTTCTACAAGGTGAGTAACATCAAGCAAATGAATTCTTTCTGCTGTCATTGCTGGAACCATCCCACGTGAAGACCTGCTTCCTTACTTCCATATTGGTTACTCTCTAGATCTTCTGCATTGCTCTTTTCCCAGGACTGATATCTTCCTGCCATTGTCCTGGGAATCACTTTTGCCTTTTTCTTTAGGTGGATTCTCTGTTATTTTGATTTCTTCTTTTTAGTATAATACTTTATTGGAACATGTTTGAGCAGTCTCATCAGGTTAAAGAGGAAGTCCAACAATGGAGGATACAGTGGTGGGCTGCTCTTTGAGTAATACTGGACAGTTGCCCTATGCATCTGGTCTATAGCTATGCCTCTAAGATCTATCTCCCTTTTACTACATTCCAAGTGATTCACTTCTTTTCTGTGTTGAAATCCATTTTCTTTATCCATGTCCTACTCCTTTTTGCCTTACTTTCAATAACTGACAGTGGCTTCCTGAGAAAGGGAACATGGAGGTACGGTTCAGCAGATCTTGCTATCCAAAGATGACTTTTTGCAGGATGTGGTGGTGCCTGCCTGTAATCCAAGTGCTGGGAGGCAAGAGGACAGGGATTGCTTGAGTTTGCCGGTTCAAGACTACCCCAGGTAACATAGCGAGACCTGGTCTCAAAAAAGCAGCCAGGCATGGTGGTGGGTGCCTGTAATTCCAGATACCTGGGAGGCTGAGGCTGGGGACTGCTTGAGTCCACAGGTTTGGGACTACCCCAGGCAATATAGCTAGACCTAGTCTCAAAAATAAATAAATAAATAAACCAAAACCAAAGATGACTTTTTAATGTCAGTCCTCATACTTCTTTGACGGCTGGCTGACTATAAAATTCTAGGTTAAAAGACAATTTTTTTAGGTTGGAACATTTTTTTTCCTACTTTGTGGGGAGGGGGTGCATTGCTCCACTACCTTATGTTGTGCTTAAGAAGCTGAAAGTCATTAGGATTTCTCATCCTTTTACCTGATCTAACTTTTTTCTCTGGAAGCTGGTAGGATCTTCTATTTGTCCTCAGAGTTATGACCTATGCCAGACCCAGTCTGAAGAAATTTGTTAAAGAACTGTGTGGCTCTCAATGCTATGTAAATATTTTAAATCAGAAAGCTGTATTTCTTTTGAGCCCTGGGAGACGTTTATTGTTTGATCCACATTCTCTTGTTTTTTCTCTGGAACTTTTCTTAGACTTTTTGCTTGATCTCTCATATTTCTTTCTCTTTGCCCTGGTATTCTAGGAAATCCCTCTGACTCAATCTTGCACTACTCTATTATTTTTTCTAGTTAAATTTCTAATTAATTCTTCCTTTTAAGAGCATCTGGCTCTTGTTTTTATCTATAACCATATGGGATCTCAAAAACTGTGAAGACATTAATTAGTATTGTTTGTTTTTGTGTTTTCTTCTCTTCACTAAGTTACCTTTTTTTTTTTTTCAAAGAGAGATTTGTTCTGTTTGTATATCTTTTTCAATTCATACTCAGGTGTTTGTCTTCCATCTGATGAGTCTCAATCTTTACTTAATAATGGGGGATGGTGTTGATTTTTCTCCAAGCCTGCTTAGGCGGGGTGTGGCTGTTTTTCTCCCCAGCTCTCTCCATTCTTGGGTGTGTTGATTGGAAGCTCAGCAGGCTTGACTGAGCTCAGCTACAGGCTCATTTGTCTTTTGGATTAACATGTAGGGAACCAGACTTTGAAATGGGGCACCTTCAATGCCTCCATGGAGAGCTTTCCTTGCAGGTGTTGTGGCTCACCCTGGAAGTTCTGTGTGAATTGAATTCAGTATCTTAAGAGAAGATAGTTTTTGGTCTGGGGGCATTGTGGGTCTTCCTACAATTTGTCGCTTGACAATAGGGCTAAAAAGAGGAAGCGAGAGGGACACACTTTGAATAAAACCTTCACTTCAGGAGCCTTCTTCTCATCTTTGCTCTCCATCATTTCTGCAACCCCAGACCTGTTCCTGGAGATTTTCTGGAGCTTTCTCAGGTGATGGACTTTCTTCTTTACTGTTGTTTCCTCCCACATGTTGTGGGTTGCTTTGTTTCACCCTGTTTAATCCTCAGTATCCCACATTCTTTTTTCATTTACAAAAAAATTTATCAAACCTCTCACTTACCAATGGCTCTTTTTCACTTTTTTCTATAATAAGCTGCCTCCTTTACTATTAATTTACAGGAGATTCAGGTAGAAAGGGAAATAGTGTGTCTTCAGCATGCCAGTTAGAACTTTAAAGCCTCCATGCATCTGTACTTGTCCCAGACTAAGGAAAACATTCTAATGCTTCCTTACTCACTTGAGAAATGTTCTCACTCTCCTCTTCACACTGCTTTCCCCACCACTTTATGAAAAGAAAACAGTTTCCTCTTACTTCCTTGCACCACTGAGCCTAGCTGGGCAGTAGGTGGCTCAGCCTGTCCTACTCTTCCTACTAAAGACACATCCTCAGATTTTGCCAGCCCTGACCCCCTCTTAGGGGAGTACATTACCACCAGCTAGTTAATGCCCTTTATTCCTGGAAGACTTAGCTCCAGGCTCATAGTCAACTTCTTTAAACTGCTGCTTTCATAATTCATGAGGCTGGAATAGCCACACAGATGATTTACCAGTATCCAGCATCTCAGTTTCTCGATCTTGTTGCTCTGTTTAAATCCTTAAGCTTGTGACACCCGTTTCTTATGCATTCACTCTATGACTACCACCATCTAAATGCCCAATTCACCTTTCCTAGCACTCAAACTCTGATAAGTCTTATCAGATCTTCTAGTCCATGGATCTTACTACCTTTCACTGATTCTTGTATTCTTAGTCTTTTGCCTAGAATTCTTGCTGTTTTACATAGAATAAGTGCCATAATCTAATTCCATAATCCCTTTCTGAAAACTCCTTTGCTCTCTCTCTTGGTCTTTACTCACCTGGAAAGATCCCAAACTAGTTAATTTGAATTCTTTGCTTACTTTATATCTAAGCCACACCGAAGTTTTAGACTGGATACACACATTAGAACCTTGCTGACTGGTTATACTGTATCAGTTTGATTCTTTTACATTTGTTGAAGTTTGTTCTATGATTCAGAACATGATGTATTTTGATAAACATTCTGTCATTCACAAGGAATGTATATTCTGCTGGTGCAAATAGATGCTTTCTCAGTGTCAGTTAGGTCAAATTGTTTTTTTTTTTTTTAATTGTTCTTTATTTTCTGTCTATTTTTCTACTGATACTAAGAGTGGAGTGATGAAGTCCCCAACCATAACTGTGAATTGATTCATCCAAATTTCCGTTCATTACTCTCTTTTCTTGCCATTTACTTTTAAATTCTGTTGATAGGTGCAACACACGTTTAGGATTATCACATCTTCTTTCTGAATTGACCCCTTATTATCATATAATGTGTCTATTATTGCTAGTAATATTCTTTGTTTTGAAGCTGATTATATTAATATAGTCATAGGCTTTAATATAATATAATATAGGCTTCAATTTAATTTTAGGCTTAAATTTAAATAGGTTTAAATTTTATTTAATTTAAATTTATTATAATATAGGCTTTTCTTTAATTAGTATTTGTCTGGTATATCTTTTTCCATAATTTCACTTTTGTTCCATCTATACATGTATATGGAAAGCAGGTTTCTTGTAGAGAGCATATGGTTGAATCTTTTTTTATACAATCTGATAATGTCTGTCTTTGAATAGGATTGTTTAGATTCTTTATAGCTATCTAATTATTGATATGGCCCTGTTTAACTCTAGCATATTGCTGGTTGTTTTCTTTTGTCCCATCTGTTCTTTGTTCCTTTTTTCCTTTTATTTTATTTCTGTCTGCTTTGAGATTTTTTTTTTGTTATGATTTACTTTTACCTCTACTCTTGGCAGAGATTATTAGTTAAACCTCTTTTTAAAAAATCTTAATGGTTGCCCTAGCATTTCCAGATTGTTACAGTCTCTCTGTAAGTAGTATTGTTCCACTTCAGAAATGGTATAAGCACCTAACAAGAATAAACTTCCAATTTCTTCCTCTGATGCCTTTGTACTATTTTTGTCTTGCATACCATGTTTGCATAATTTGTAAATCCCACAATACACTTTTTAAAAAGCATATTAGCTTTAGACCAGAGGTCAACAAATTATGACCCTCAGTCAACCACCCATTTTGTAAATAAAACTTTCTTTAAACATAGCCCTGTGCACCCTGGCTGTTCACACATCACCACAGAGCCAAGTATGACCCTCAAACCTGAGCTGTGTAGTCCTTCGACAAAATGCTGACCCTTACTTTTGAAAATTATAGATCCGTTAAAATAATTTAATTTAGTTTCACATTCAACTTTTCTGTAACTCTACTCTTTGTTACTTTTTTATGTGTCTAAATTTCTGTCTTGTGTCACATGTCCTCTGCCTCAAGAATTTCCTCTGACATTTCTGCAGGCCTGGTGGCAACAGATTCTCTCAACGGTTGTGTTTTTGAAAACATTTGTATTTTGCTTTCACTTTTGAAAGACATTATCGCTAGGTATAGAATTGTGGAGCAGTAGCTTTTTCTCTTTCAGTACTTTAAGTGTGTTGTTCCACTGTCTTCTGCTTGTATAGTTTCTGATGAGATTCTACTCTTAATTCTTTTCTTTGTTTCTTTGAATACAATGTACCTTTCTCTCTCCCTCTCAGCTACCTTCAAGATTCTTTTTTAGGGTCAGACAGGCAAACCTAAAACAAACCTTTGAAAGCTGAACATAGAACAAGGCATTATGGTGGGAATGGTGGTGAAAAAAAGGTAAGGACAGCATAGTGGACGCTGGTGAAAGCCTCTGGGTACTTTGGCAGTGGGAGAGCTACAGTGACCACACCTGAAGGGAGAAATCCTATCAGGTAGAAAAATTAATAAGGATGTAAGAACATGATGCCTCATTAAAATTAAAAAAAAAAAACAACTTCTAAAAAATTCTCTTACAAACACAGCTTTGCAACAATTAGATGATGAAATGCCCAGGGGATTTTTGTCTGAGTATTTACCTTCTTAGTTCACCAAACTTTTGGATCTATACTTTGATATATTTTATTATTTTTGTGGAATTCTTGATTACACTCTCTTAAAATATTTTTCTATTCTTTCATTCTTCTTTCCTTATCCAAGGGAGGGAGTCCAGGGATCTGTCCCCCCCACCCCACCCCCACAACCATTAGCAGTCTATTGTATCCTGCCCCCCAGAGAGAGGCCTTCTACATCTCCTGCCTGCTTTTCATCTGCTGTGGGAGAACTGAAGAAGCCTGTGGGAAAACTGCAAGAGGGCAAAATCCTCTTGTGTCTTGAATCCCCAGTCATTCTGGATCAGCACAATTACCCACTCTTGGCTTTGACAGCTGGGGGAAGCATTCCCTTACTCCTTTGTCCCTACTGTACCTTCTGTCCCCCTCCCCCCATGTCCAGTCTCAGGTGACAGCTGGTGAGTCCCCTCTCTCCTCAGAAGGTCTTTCCTCTCTTTGGAATCTTTGAATCTTGTTGCCCTGTGTTTTAACTTCTCTGATAGTTTCAAGTAAAAGTATGATTGTGTAGCAGGTTAGGGTGTGGTGACATCTGTAGCTTTCTGTATACTAAATGGAAGAAGCATCTCCAAGTCCATCCCTGCATGCCCGTTACAGCTTCTGTGCAATCGTACTATAATCTTTCTCTCATTCTCCTCAGTGGCTACTTCAATTTTACCTTCTCTCCTTCTACAAACCCTCAGTTGATGAATTTGTTTTGTGATGAGTTTTTTTCACTGGAAAAACCCAAAGAAACTACCAACTCCTACTTAGACACCCACTACCTCCCTGTGTTTAGACACTGTGTTCCTTTTTGTTACAGCCAGCCCACGCTCTTTGTTGAGAAGGACACTCTTTATTTGTCCTTCATGTCCCATTCTCTCTACCTGCTTAAGAGATCATGCCAACATCTCCCTACCTTTTATAATCATTATGCTACTCCATGTCTCAGGGAGTTATCTCTGGTCCCTTCTAAACTTTTCCAGGTACACTTTGTAACAGAGATCATATCTTTGCATATTTTGCTTTTTCCCAATGGTTATATTGAACTTTATGGCCATGATAAATATGAACCTGAAAAACACCTCCTTTGAACTTTCACAATTCTCTCCAATTCTCTTCTTAAAAGCTCCAGCCAGTTGATGTGAAGATGGCTGAAATGACTCCTTGCAGCCAGCAGAGAGCGCCCTCACTGTGTCTTCAGCTTTCCGGAGTGGAGCGCTTTGGTTTGGGAAACATTTGCCTGAGGTTTTGGTTATCCTGTTTCCCCAACAGGCACCTGTTCGGCTGGCATTTCCTAGCATTTACCCATCTTAGCATATTCCTTTGTTGGTTGAGTTTGACTTGAAGGGCAGTTTCAGTAATTCATTACCCCACACCATCAGGGAAGTTCAGGTTTCCTTAAGTTGGAAACTAAGGTGAGCAGAGTGATGACAATAAACATGATCTTGAGTAATTCTACATGAATATTGCTGTTCTGCTAATAGGGTGTTAATTAGTAAAACGCGCTTAATGTTTTCCTGCCAACCTAAACAAGCTGGCTTTCTTTTTGGCCATGGGCCTGCAACTGCGTCTCAAAGCGATTTGCAAACATTAATTAAATACTTCAGTGCACATACAAGAGTAAGTATCATCAGCCTTTTTCCAAGATGTGGAAAACAGCTGCCCTGTACCAACCTGCCACTCAGCCGGGGTCAGTGTGGAGCTGGGCTGGTTTAGAGTTCGTTGAGTGGTTCAGAGACCCTCTGCCCACCTTCCCTCTGCAAGTCGTCATCTTTCCTCAGTCAGCAGACACCTCATCCTTGGTCAGCCCCTGCTGTATCTGAATCTTCCATGGTGGTGCTGGTATCTTGTGCTCTGCCTGCTCATCCCTGCTGGATCCATGATGATCTGTCAGCTCCCAGTCTCCCAACTTTTATTTCAGGAAATAGGATCCTCCACAGGGTGCCCGTGAGATTTGGTGCATGGAGTTACCCAGAGCATCTTGCAGGAGCAACTAAGTGTGTAGTGCATTTACTGTCTTCTATGAAAAGGGAGATGGCCTCTCACAGGCTGAAGTTCTGTGAGCTCAGACATCCTTCCCGTTCTCAGAGAATAAATCGCACAAGGAACCGAAGCAAGAGGTCCCCCATGCTGCCAAGATGTGTGCCTAAGGCAAGCTGTTGATGCTCTGCCTCACAACGGGTGCCAGTGGCTCACAGAAAGGCTAGGCCAACATTTACTATGGAAGGGGGTGAAACCACCTCCTCCATCCAGAGGCCTACCAAGGCTTGTCCTCAGCACTTCCCTTCTATCTACCCAGACATGTGTCATAGCTGCAAACCCAGAGGCTGGCAACCCACCTTGGGTTATACCACCCCCTTCCAGATGTGGTGCCAGGCAGACCTTTCCAGCTGAGACAGGCATCTGTGAGCCAACTGCTTCTCCTGCTCTGAGTTAGCAGACCATCCCCAGAAGAGGTTTCACTGGAGATGAATTGCATGAACTCAGGATGTGGAGCTATGCTCCACCTGGCTCCAATCCTGGGAAAGCACCCCTTTGGGACCCTCTACCTGAGTTAGCCAAGCAGGGAGGCATCTCAGGGGAATCCCAACCTCCAGCTGGATGTTGAGCGAGGGCTGCCCAACTGCCTAAGAAATTTCACCTACAAGGAGAGCTGGTGCCTGCCGGTGGCTTCCTTTCATCTGCTTTCCTTGCTCTCCTGACTTTGCTAAGGCAGAGTAGAACCTGATAAGTAATTAACCCTTGACAAGCTGAGTCACCAGACTTGGGCTAATTCAGGATTAGAACATTTAGCTGAAGCAGCTCATGTCTGTAAATATAATGTTTCATGGGTTTCTGGAGCCCTTGGCAATACCCTATATGGGTTTCCTGAATCATCAGCAGAACCTGCAAGTAGGGAAGAGATTCTCTGGGTCTTTCCAGCTTGTGGATCCTCAAGTCTTGTTAGAGATGGGAAGCAGTTGACACATTCTATCTATGTGGACAGAGGCTGGACTGGAATTTGAATAGTTGTGTGGGACTTGTTTGTGAGACTGAACTAAGTAAAATGGCCAAACACCTCCTCATGCAAAACGAGGAGCAGCATTGAATGGCCTTATGGCGCTTATTGGTTCCAATAATTGCTTCTGGAGTCAGGGGTTCTGTGAGTGCTACACAACCAGGTAGGATGTGTTCTATTTATTCTGCTAATGTGTTTTGGGTCCAATGGAGGAAGGAGGTTAAGGAAAAGAGACAGGAATAAGAGCAGCTGAAAATGGTGGCAGAGAAAGATCCCAGGCGTACCTCCGCACACACACCAGCTGTGCAGTTTTTTATTTTTTATTTTTTAGATTATATCTCACTATGTTGCTTGGGGTAGTCCTGATCCCGCAGACACAAGTGGTCCCCAGCCTCAGCCTCCCAGGTAACTGGGATTACAGGTGTCTGCCACCACGCCCAGCTGCTTTTTCAAGACCAGGTATCGCTATGTTGCCCGAGGTAGTCTTGAACCCATGAACTCAAGTGATCCCTGGCCTCTTGCCTCCCAGCAGTTGGATTACAGGTGTGCACCACCATACCTAGCTAATTGCTGTGCAGTTCTATAGAGAGAAGTTCTTGCTGGAGATCTGAGAATGAGCCAAAAAGCTCCTCAACAGCAAGACAAAAAAAGACCTCCCAACATGGGTAGGAGAGGCAGAGATTCAGTCTCCCCTAGAAACTCCACCCTCCATGTAGTGACAGAGCATCCAGAGGAGACTCTCAGGACTGCAGACTTCTCCCAGAGGAGTGAGGAGTTCATACCCCATACCAGCACCCCAACTCTTGGGCCCTGAACTGGAGAGACAGGCCTCCCAGAATCGCAAGGTCTGAGAATGAATGGTCTGCATCAGGGAAACCAAGAGGCAATGGAGAATGGAGAGTTTGTTTTTCAAAGGATGGGTGTGCAGACTCACCCGAGGATCCAGTGCAGAAGTAGCAATTTGAAAAGCGCCTAAGTCATAGATGACTAAGCCTCTGTGAAGGGCACCATTAGCCAATCTGAAGACATCTCTTGGGGGCAGGAGGAACAAGTGTCTGCTGGAACTTTCTCCAGAGAAAGAGGCACTAGCAGGCACCATTTTGGGTTTACACTGTACCTTACTAGAGTGAGAACTACAGGACACCCCCCCAGCACACCTCCTTTTTCAGTAGATCAGGCAGCCAGTCCCCAGCCTCCTTCTCCATCACCCCACAGCACTGCTGAAGCCAGAGCTGCTCTCAGGGACCCAGGCCAGGGGCTGCTGTCTCTGCACCCACCCTTGACCTCACCAAATCCTCCATAAAGGAGATTATACACTTGTCTAGAACCCTGAGTCTTACAGCTGTCCCCAAGGGGACACCCATGTGACTGGACTGGAGGCCGGCAGGGCTCACTGCAGTCTCACAAGGATGTACATACGGATACCTGAGGGTCTGGCCTTCAATCAGCAGGAAGTTTGGGGCTACATGTGGCTCTTCTTCCTAGAACAAGCATAGGCTTGGGCACAGCAGTCAGAGCTGTCAGGAACAAGCCAGGAAAAAGGGCCACATTGAACAGAGTTTCAGCACCTCAGCATGGGCACTCTCTAAAGACTGCGAGAGGCAACTGTTTCCTAAAGAAGCAAACACTGGCTGAGAATCAAGCAAAATGAAGAAACAAAGAAATAGAGTCCTGACAAGAGAACAAGAGAAAACCTCAGAAGAAGACTTTCCTGAAAGGGAGATAAGCAGGCTACCAGAAAAAGAGCAAGAGTGACAGAGAGGAGAATGGAGGGACAAATGAGAACTTCAGCAAAGAGACAGGAAGTAAAAGAGAAGGAAAAGAGGCGCCTAGAATTTAGGTCAGTAAAATTGCTGAAATCTGGAAGTGGCCATCCTCACAGAGGTCACAGGTAGAAATAAGGATTGATGTGGGGACAGTCCCAGGGCACACAGAGCTCTGCACCAGCTCTTTGTAACAGATGACCTAGTGCATGACACTGCACAATAAAAATCATCACAAAATGCTAGATTAACAAATCTCTTCAAATACATGGTCAGAAAGTTGGAAGGTCTTTAGAGGACCCAGATGAACAGGGGCATGGGTCCAAAGAGGTGAATCAAACCAGTTGTGTTCCTGGCACCTTGTGGCAACACCCCATCATCTGAACCTCACTGTGTGACCACAAGGAGGGCAGGATGTACCCAGGCATGAGACTAGACACCTCAATAAAGTAGTGACTTCCAAGGGTTATGTCAATAATAGGAGAATCAGACAAAATTGATCACACAAACACACACACATACATGTGCAGCATGTGATGTCTGTGGATCTTGACTATTGGTAGAAGGAAAAGAAAAAGTCTCTCTCCATTAAGAATTTACAAATAAAACTTGGCACACAATTTGGGATCTGAAATCCTGCTACTCAGCGGAGCCAAAGACACTTCATTCAGCTCCCTAATATATGCTATGCCCAAGTTTTGGGGTGCATCTACTAATACCTGCGATTTATTTTGAATCACCCCCAAAATGGGATAATGGGTGACTGGGTGGAGAACAGTATGAGTGGAGAGACACAAAGCACAAAGCAGATGTGATAAGATGTCAGTTCTGGTGGCGGGTGGATGAATTTTCCCAGTTAAATTGCTTCACATGCCCATAGGTCTTCTTAAATGTCTTCTATAAAGTTGATAACCTCTCCATAGATCTCTTACCTATCCTTTGCTGGATTTTCTCTTAGGGACTTGCTCTTTTAAAATATTATTGCAAATGTTCCATTAGGCTGCTTAAGACATTTGGTTTTGCACATGACCAGAAATTCATTTTCGAGACTTTGAAGACTGTTTTAAAATAGATTTGACCAGAAACAGGCTTTGTCTATGTTTGATCAAGACCCCTTAAAGATCCGCTTTTGAACACGTTGTCCCTTCATCATCACTGACAGTCCCTGTTGTGACTTGCAGGCTGCTCAATAAGACACAAGGACTCCGAAAAAGTTAAAAGCTGCAGGTTTATTGCTGGTGCACCAGGGTTCCCAAGCCAGCGAGGCAAGAGAGACCCCAAGCAATCTCTGTGACAACCTTTTATAGGACAAAACCACTACCACCCCCTATTGTGAAGCCATCAAGCAAGTTTAGGACATGTTCCCATGTTCCCATAATGGTGGGACACGGTCCCATAACCTACAGTAAAGCTAACATACTTCTTCTATCAGGAGGATAATGTTGGCGTCCATCATCTATCAGGTGGACAAGACGGTTGTCAGGAACAACCAGGAATAAGGGGAGGCAGAAACACGTTGTCGGACCAGCCAGCCATGGTGGGTAGTTTCCACCAGGGACAGGAAGAGGACGCTGACTTCAACATGGAGGTTTTAAGCAAAATGGAGTTACTTTGGTCAGTCTGTTCCCAACAGCCCCCAGCCTTCTTAGTGCCTTAGTGATCTTTGTATTCATGCTCAAAGCGGAAATGCATCTCCACGCCTGCAAGGTTTGCTGCAGGAATTGCAGTGTTGACCTGGTCATCGCCCTCCCCCAGGACTGAGGACCCTGCTGAGGTGATGACACCTTCCGCTCTGCTGGGTGCCACCTGCTGCCATGGCTGAAACAAGAGGCTTCTCACAGGATGCTGTGCTCTGCTTTGGGGATTCCCCAGCATGGCTCCTGCTCCGCCCCAGGCCCCACCAGGTGTGTGCTGGGAGCATCCTTGATGCCTCAGGCTAGGGCTGGGTGGGGAACTGAAGGCCCAGAGGTTGCAGGGTGCGGAACTGAGGAGACAACAACACAATGAGAGGCAGTTGCCCCCATCCTCCCCAACCCCTGCACCCAGGCTGCTCTCCACCAGTTCTGCTCTTGAACCTTCAGAACTTTCCCGCAAGACTCAGCATGAGCAGTGGGTCTTTAACTCTCTTCCCCGAGGTCTGAGGACCTATTCTGAGGTCCTGTGTCAAAGCAAACCTGGCGTCAAGATGCTTGACAGGGGGAGATTCAGCTCCCACTAGTGGGAACCTTGCCTCCAACCAAAGGGGGGGACCTCTACTCCCACAGTGGACACTCCCAGGAGGTCACGCTCCTCCTATGGGAGGGTAGTCTGGGGTCGTTCATCCCAC
>PVHY01027653.1:0-16048 GCA_004024945.1 Uropsilus gracilis
TTGACTGGACCGGGCATCCAGCAATGAGAAGACATTGTTAAACCTCAAATGAGCATCGACAGGCTGTCAACGCAAAGCTAAGACTACAATCCTTCACGCACAGAACGCTGGGTACCAGGAACACAGTCCCTCACCTGTCAAAGACACAACCACAGAAAAGGAAGAGAGACCTATGGACTGAACATAAATCATCAAACAATGAGAGAGGAATCTGAGTGAAAGGACAGACCATAGGAGTTGGGGGGGAAGGGAAAAAGGCATCCCAGCAAACTTTATCTGTGTAAGAAATTAAAAAAAAAAAGAATAATAAAAAAAATTAAAGAGAAAATGTTCAGCCTTAAGCACCTACTCTTAGCCACTTTTGTTTATTCGAATGCTAGATAGATTTCTGGAGAAAGAATTGCTAGACCAAAGAATGAGTACATTTAAAATATCCATCCATCTCACCAATTATCTGCCTGAAAATCAGAACTTGTTTATATCCCAGCACACATAAGAAGGTTCTTTCCCTCACATCTTAGTTAACTCAGGCACTTTGATCTTTGGCCTTTTTAGAAATTTGAGAAAATATTACTGTGCTTTGCTGATGTGAGAACTAGAGTGACCACATCTTGAGGGGAGAAGTCATATACTGTCCAAAAATTAACAATGATGGAACAAAAAATATTAGAATGAAAAAATACCCCCCCAAATATAAGAAATATTACTATTTTTGCTCTTTTTCTAAATTCAAGCTGCTTTTAGGTTTCCTGAGTTATTTTTCTGATTTGTGACTTTTCTTAATAGTTTACCAAGAATGCAATTTATTGTCAGAAATTTCTCTAAAAAAGTGAGAAATGAAAACTGACAAAATTTCAGTGTTCTGGAAGAGTTTTGTTACTTGAGTATTTACTTTCCCTCTTCAAATGTAAATCAAGATTGTTGTTTATGCTGAAATGCCTAATGACATTTCTTTTGCTAATTTTCAACATTTTGTAATTTGTACCAACTTTGTTCTCTTAGATGGTGAATGATAAAAAATGAAATAGTGTGATAGCACATTCTTTAAATTATATGAAACATATGACTATTTTTAGTCTTTTTTTTTTTTTTTTTTTTTTTTTTTTTTTTTTTTTTTTTTAAACTAGGGGATAATAAACTCTCCAGGGCAGGATATAGATCCTTTGCTTACAGATTTTTTGCCACAAAATCTTTGATATTTGTTGACAAGCATTTGTAGCTTTAGAATGACTTTTAGTCAAGTACTGCATGAGTGAATATTGATTTGTTTTTTAAATTTTAAAGGAAATTATTATAAAAAGGTTAAAAGTTCAAATTTGAACAAGTCAAATCTTAAAGGGTGTTTTCCACACATAAACCCAGCATTTGCCTTCCTGGGAAGATAAATTGTTACTTTTGTGGTCAGTTTTGTGATCAGAATAATTTTATGGTCAGTTTTGAGTTTTGTTATTAGCAGCCATATGCTATGCTCTTCTTTTATGTAGTTTTCTTTGGTATTATTTCTTTTTTTTTTTCCACCCTGCCCTCTCTTTGATATTATTTCTAATATCTCCTCATTGTGCTCAGGGAAGTCAAAGTAATCTTACGAGTGTACTAGGAGAACTTTTTTTTTTTATTGCGGTTACATTGCTTTGTAATGTTGATTGTTTTCTCTCCTTTCAGGTGTTGTTACTTCACCATACCCAACACCCCAAAACCCATAGTCTATCACCATAGTCCATTAGTTCATCATCATCATCTCCTTCCTCTCTTTGTTCTTGCTGGTCCCCATTTCTCTCTGGTAATTTCAGTTACACTATCACTTTTCTAGGGTTTGTTACTAGTTTGACTTTATCTGATCCTTTGTTTGGTTTCTCTGTATTCCACATATAAGTGGGATAATCTGATATTTGTCTTTCTCTTTCTGATTATTTTTGCTTAGCATAATACCCTGCAGTTCTATCCATTTTGTTACAAATGGCAAGTGTTTATCATTTTTTCAAGGTGCGAAAATATTCCACTCTCTCTCTCTCTCTCTCTCTCTCTCTCTCTCTCTCTCTCTCTCTCTATATATATATATATATATATATATATATATATATACATACCACATATCAGGAAGATTATTACATAAGTATGTGTTTGCTGCAGAGACCACCACAACATAAATTCTAGTTCAAGTAAAATAAGACATTAAATTTAGAACTATATACATATATCTTTTTATATGTCTTACAGGTTTAGTTTTAACTTTTTAATGCACATTTCCCCTAAGTATTATATCTCATCTTTATTTTCTTTGGTTTTATTTTTTTTTTTAAATTGTTTCTATACATCACCTTTAGCTTCAAAAATGCTGAGAACAGACTATTTTGCCATTTTTTTACATTATATAAAAATTTACATTTCTCCATTCCAATATATTCTTTCCATGAGTAGTTAAGGTTGAAAATTTTTTTTCTTAAGTCCTATTATTGTCTTTATATCATGCTTTCTAAACACTTTACTAATTTCATACATATGCTAATGTGCTTTAAATAGGAGTCCCAAATAGTCTCAGCTACATAGTAATTATTTTAAACATGTTAAAAGTCATGTAGTGATGAGGATGGCAGGCAGGCCATCTCAAAGGGACTATCCTTCTGATAACATTTGTTTGATAAAAATATTTATAGAACTAAAAAAATGTATTTTGAAACTAATATCAAAGTAGAACCTAAAACTGATGTGAAAGGCAAAAAGCAGAGCAGCAGATTCAAATTTTCTTTTCAATTTATAGAGAATAAGAATTAGATTCCTTACGTAGCTTTTGTTCATTTTATTTCATAACCAGTTAGGACCAAAGTTGTTATACCTGTGTGAAATTCTTTCATATTTACAGGTATTCTCCAGACTGCAAATTTTTTATTCTACCTGATAAACATAATCACCATCTTTTGTCAAGTACTGTCATTGTCTAATTCCACTGCTGCCTTTGAGCAGTATTATATAGATAACACTGTTGAAAATAGAAAGCTATCTGATTTTAAAAAAAAGGTAGTGATGGTAGTGATGTGGGTGAGAGAACAGAATGGAGGGGAACATGCATATTTTTAACAATAGAGCAAACATTTTTTTTTAGTTTTTTCTTTTACTCATGATATTTTATTGCTTGGATTACTTGAAATTGATACTAAGATTCACATTAAGTCACATTCAAATACTTGGAAATATTTTGAAATTTCAAAGATTTACCAAAAATAATATCTTAGTACTCCCCAGATTCAATTTTCTAAGAGAAATCAAGAGGAATGCTCCAGTGTCCTAATGTCCTAATTTTCTAAGTCATATATCATCACTTCTGCTACATTCTGCTTGTTTGAACTGTCAGTAATAGTTCAGAGGGAAAGTAGATTTTGAAATATAAAGAATCTGTGCAGTTTATATGAAAACCAGTAAGATCATGATATCATTTTAAACTGTGTACTCTTTATTATTTATGCTAATGTAAATAAATAAGATTTATTGTAGTTTCTTTAGGACTGGCATTTTAAGGTTTTGCAGTCATTGTTATAAGCACTTTAAGTTTGCATTACACCTTACATGGACGTTTACATTACTTTTCAGAGTTTTCAGAATAGTTTCAAGTATTACTATATGTTCATAATTTTAAGATTGTGTTGAAATTCTTCTGAGAAACAATTTGGCCTAGGACCTTTTACTGGGAGCTCTTTCTTTGGGAGTTGTATATAACTACTTCTTAAATTTCTTTTAGAATATTTACCGTACATGGATTTTCTCTCATAAAGTCATTTCTACTACTAATTTCAGATACTTTTTAAGACAAAGTGTGAATTTATATTTGAAGACTATATCATTTGGTCTTGTACTACATAAAAATTTTAAATTATATACCTAAATATGCATAAGTAAACATCAAAAATGCATCATTTCTTTTTGAAAACTTTGCCTCATATGTGTTTGTGTTTTGGCTGTGAATAAAGGCATTTCTAATTTGGTAAATAGTCTTGAGTTTCTTTTTGAATAAAATAGTTTACATATTGGTAGGGATGTGATTCTATGTGTGAATAAGCTATATGATATATATTTTTTATTTCAAATAGTTATAAATTTAAAATATGGCCATTTATTTTTTATTTTTAAAATAACTATTTTTTTGCAATCTGATATCTCTCTCTTCAGATGTAGTTACCTTGGTTTTCTCATTCCCAAAGTGTCCACAGTCCTCTACCACCCTACATTCTCCTTCCCATTTATTCTCCACTCTTCCCTTTTCTCTCTTCTTACTTCTGACCTCCTGAATGCCTCAGATCTAAGGTTTGCTTTTAGGGGTCAGTTTTACAGTTTTTTCTTAGTCTGAGCCTTTAGATTCCACATGTAACTAGATTAGATTAGAGTCCACATGAAACCAACTGGTATTTATCTTTTTCATTTTGGCTCACTTCACTAAGAATAATTCATTCCAGTTCTATTCATTGCCAATGTCATGACTTTTGATTGTTGAGTAGTATTCTGGTGTGCAGTTTCTTGGGGTCTCTTTCCTAGCATTGATGGTCCATGTTTATAAAAATGAGTAAAAAATGAGTAAAAAAACATGATGGTCCATGAGTAAAATTTGAGACTTTTTAAGAATATGGCATTTGCTTAATATTTTCATGGTATCATTTAAAAACAGTAACACTTTCACAGTAGTTATAAACTATGGAATGATTTCATTTTGTTGATGAGAGTTATTACATAAACTACTTGTAAAATCTTTTTAACTTTAGTTAAGAGAATAAAATCATATGAAGTTAATGTTTGTGACAGTTTTATTATAAAGGGAAATAGGGAATTTTTTTTTTTTTTTGAGACTAGGTCTCACTATTTTTGCCCATGGAACCGCAGGCTCTCGTTGCCTGGGTACCACAGACTCAAGCAATCCCCAGCCTCAGCTTCCCAGGTAGCTGGGATGACAGGCGTGCGCCACCATTCCCAGCTATTTTTTGGAACTTGGTCTTGCTACAGGCCCCAGGCGGGACTCGAACTGTGATCCCTAGCTCCTGCCACTTCATAGGCTGAAGCTTATAGTGCCCGACTGGAATTTTGCTTTTAAAAAGTATTCTATAATTATTAGCTTTGTGGTGGTGTGATAGCTGAAAATTAAGCTTTTACAGCTCTTTCTCCTCTTGTTATAAAGATTATGCTAGCTGTAAGTAACAACCTTTTTGATTGTACTTTTTGTTATAGTTAATTTATGTAATGGTATAGTGAAGAAGGTAAAATGAACAAAAATGATGAAATTGCAAAATCCACTGTACTTTTGATTATTTTAGGTTATACCCAGTGTAGTTTACCTATATTAGATTCAGATGTCTGGCTATTAGAATGTTTTCTTTTTCTTTTGTGCACATTTGGGACTGTCATTTTTATGTGGAATTCTGAGGGAGGAGAGACTGGGAGAACCTGAATTTTCGTCCTAATTTTTAAAGGAAGATATTTGTCAGGAAGTAGGTTCCAAAATGTAACAGGCTGGTCACTATTCCAGTATTTCCTCCCTTTCTAATAAGACAAAGCCTAGACTGACTGAAATTTTCAGTGAAACCTGAACTTTATTGCACAACCTTTAAGTATGATAGTAATATTTTTAGTAGTCTTTAAAAACCTTAAGACTATGATACGAGTTTTACTATCCAAAAAGGAAATGAAACTACAATATAAACAGATACTTTTCTCTGGAATACAAAAAAACATGTAGTTCCTGTGCCTTTGGATGGCTATATATTTGTATATTAAAATCAGGAAAGGAGATGGTAACCTGTAAATGGACATTAGAAACAGAACAGTTTTTTAGTTAGAAAATGGAATTGCTAATTTTTTGTTATTGATGAGATAGGTTTTGTCTCAGTGGCACTTAACAGTTAATTAAAATTGGTAGTTTTCCATTATTTTTTGTGGTCACTGAATTTATATGCAGATTGGCAAAATGTGTTAGGTTGGCATGAGTCAAAGCTTAAATTTTAACTTCATAGTTAATTAAGGTGTGTCATAAATTCATATACCAGGGTGTCATAAATTAAATGCTAATTAAGTCAAGAAAGAGTTACAATTTGTATGTTATTAAAAAAAATTCATTATATTTTTAGAGCAATGGATAGAGCACAAAATTTCACTTTACAATCCTTTTTCATTGTACTTTTTTTATTAGACTACCTAATTTTCATCTAAATTCATTTAAAAAGTGGCATACTAGAATAGATACATTGCAAACCCCTGAAAACTAATAAAGTATGCTAAAGAAAAATGAAGAGAAAACAAAACTAAAATAGCAATGACAGAAAATATTATTGCTTTCCACGTTCAAAACATCTAATTAGGCCGGGCACGGTGGCTCGTGCTTGTAAGCTTCAGCCTAGGAAGCGGCCGGGGCTAGGGATGGCGGTTCGAGCCCCGCCTGGGGCCCGTAGCGAGACCTAGTTCCAAAAAAAAATAGCTGGGTGTGGTGGTGCGCGCCTGTAATCCCAGCTGCCTGGGAAGCTGAGGCTGGGGATTGCTTGAGTCTGTGGTACCCCGGGCAACGAGAGCCTGCGGTTCCATGGGCAAAAATAGCGAGACCTAGTCTCAAAAAACAAAACAAACAAACAAAACATCTAATTACCGAGTTTGTTAGCTGGTCCTTCCTTTCATCCCTTACCTTTTTCCTTTTTAAAAATGAGATAAAGTTGACATGGCATATTATTTTCAGCTACACAATATCATGTTTCAGTATTTATATTTACTGTGAATGCTCACCACAGTCTAGTTAGTATAAATAGCAAAATAAAATTGTAAATATGTATGGTGCTGTATGTCAGCTAGACTTCCCTTTTATTCCTTTTTCCCCTTCTTCCTTCTTACCTTCTTTTCCCTCTCTCCCCCCTCCTTTCTTCTCCTCTTCCTTTCTATTCCCTTCTTCCCTCCCTCCTTCCTTCTTCCACTTCTTATTGAAGCTGGTACCCCAATATGGACAGTATTGAAGCTGGGACCCCAATATGGGCAATATTAAAATTTAGGCATTGATGCTATTAACTGTGTCTGAAAAACAGGAAGTAAAAGAGGCCTAGACAGGAAGGGTACCTTTACTTTGTTGCAAATTGCAGAAGAGAGAATATGTCACCTAGGGCATGTATAAAGGGAAATTGGAGCCTTTGACTTTTAGGAGAAAGAAAAAAAAAAGATAAAAAGGAAAGGAGCAAACTGGAGGAGACAGACTTTTGGGGAGAGGAGAGAGGAGAATGGCAGATGAGTAAAGAGTAGCCCGAGTGACCAGGCTGAGCAGAAGCCCCCTGGAAGTGTGAGCTGGTGGTGGCAAGGGCCGGTGTGGAGAGTGTGGCACTGCAACAAGGTGATATGGAAAGCTGGTACCTGGAGATGGCCAGGGATTTGTAAAGCTGATTTGTGCTTCAGCAATTGTGGAAAAAGTTTGAAGCATCTTGGAGAAGAGAAGAAAAGAGAAGATGCCGGAAAAAGACTGGAATTTGCAGAGTGACTGCCAGGGTGGCAAAGGGACACTATCATGGACATGTGTCTTTCAGGCCTTAGGGACTGAATATGATGACTAGGATAAGATAACTGACTACTTGTAGCTTTAGGGACTTTTGTTTTCCCTGTTAATATTCCCTTGTAAGTAAGCCCTGTTGTTAAACTTTGTTTTGAGTGGCAACTACTACTAATGGGTGGTGCGAACCTGAGGGAACATGAATGGCAGAAGCCACATTTTAAATGTGGCTTGTTGGTTGGTGGCTTCTGCCCATTTTGAACCGTTTTCATTATTTCTCTCTTCTCCCTCCCCTCCTGTCTTTTTTTTTTTTTTGTAAGTGAATAAAATACATCATTGTTCATCTACCATGTTCAGGTGCAATGTCAGGTCTCTGGAATAAGTAAAAGTAATGGAAAGAAGTTCTTGGAAATGACAAAAATGAATGATATTTTGTAAGTCTGTCCAACAAATTTTGAATATCTTATGTTTTTTATAAGTACTGGGGATTTTCTTGCTTAACAAAGCTCATAATTTAAAATATACTCTGCTATAATAGAAGTATAGACAAAATTCTGTGGAAATATAAAGGTACATCTTTTTACTTATGAAAAAATTCTTTGCTCTCTGATTCGGAAACTTGGTTCCAGCACCTTATGTGTTGTTAACATTTAACACCAGAATTTATGAATTTTATATTTTTATTATTGTAGACTCAGCATAATGCCACCCTCAAATCTTTAAGTATTGCATGGATTGTTTAGTTTTCTTCTTTACTGCATTATGGGTAGTAAGTGGTTACAGGTATAAGCTAGAAATGGATATTAATTTCATTTAGAAAATGAAATGTTTATTATTATAGTCTATGTAAAGGGTAGTTTACTGCTATGCTAAAGTATTGGACTGCTCTTAATTTGTTAGATCAGTTCCCCAAAAGTATAGCTCACCAACTTTATGTTGCAGTGCTTTATACCCTATGAAAATATTTTAAAGATTTTTTGAATCTAAATCAGTTTTCAAAAGTTTGTATTGATTCTAACAGAGTAGTATTGATATTTCTTCCAATATAAATCTGTTTTATTTATTCATTATTTATATAAAAAAAAGGTTTTTTTGGGAAAAGGAGAAAGAAAAAGAGAGGCACTGACATAGTCATAGGTGGGCAAGAGAGCTGCCTCTGAAAGGAACATGTTTGTTACAAGAGTTGCCTGCATAGACACAGAAGGGTAGTTTCGGGAGGAAAATTTCCCAAGATAAATGTTAAGTGATACTTTCTTCAACATGTTTACAATTTTAAGTAAAATTGCAGACAGCATTCAAAGGATGGGTATAGAAATAAAATTATTTATTTAAAAATCAAAACACATTTAGATGTTTTCAGGGAGTGCACCAGATTTTATATATATATATATATATATATATATATATGTACACACACATCCAACTCAATTACAACATGACTTTGTCTTTTGAGACATTTATTTAATTGAGCTCTAGAACCCATGGAATATATATATATATATACATATAGTAATATACACACTACTATTATTTAATACAGTGTTATCTATCTCACAAACTAAGCAACTTAACTCCTATTCCCCCCCCCCACCTTAAAGAATGAACAATGAATTTGAATATACATTGTTTCAGGTAGTAGACAGTTTTGGTTGGTGACATTAGATACTGTTTTCTTAGAAACCACTGTATAATAGGAACATTATTGTGATATGGTATTTGAATGTAAAATGTTTCAATTGATATTATATAAATCAATGTAAAAATAGTGATTAAAATTCACAGGGCATATAAAGGTTATAAGTCATAGTTTCTGTTCTACTGGAACTTCAAGTTTTACTTTGAAAACCAAGTATTTAGCATTTGAATGTAAGGCCAACCTTAAATAGTACAATTATAGAGTAGCTTCTAGTTTTGGATGTGGAGTAATTAATTCTTTTTAATCCTAAAGTTCATCTTTTCCACTTTTTTGGAGAAATTTGGAATATGAAAAAGAACAAAAATTTGGGAACTTTATTAAATAAAGTCTATTTTAGTGGAGGCTATGTTAGATTTATTTGAAGGTGAGATTTTAAAGTTGATGCCAGATTTTGGAAAGGTCTTGAATTGTCCTAGCATATAGAAGCTTAAATCTTAAACAGTAATTTCTTCTAGATTTATTGAATATATTTCTGAAGAATTTGCTCTTGATTGTGATGTAAGTTTTTGTGTTGCAAAGACTGTGCAAATAGGAGTGTTTCAATATAAAGGAAGCTAGTATTAGTGTTTATTAGTATTAGTATTAGTATTAGTAGTAGTAGTAGTAGTAGTAGTAGTTTTTTGCTACTAAATTTTAAAAACAATTCCCTTTATGATGAAAGAGAAAAATGTATAAAACATGGTATGAATGACTAATATGAGAAAAATAGGAAAACTACTCAATAAAGATAACTTACTGGGAAGAGACATAGATGTGAGTTCTTAGATTAATACAAAATTTTACATTCAGTGTAAATCATGCTGATTATTTTACAATTGAATTGCATCTTTGAGAATATTTTGCTTTCTCAACTCTTGTCTTTTTGGCCATTGTCATTCCATTTTCCTTTGCAAAAGATTTACAATTTGGGGAGAAAATTCAAGTAAGTTACATTTTGGGAGACAATGAAAATTTTGGTTTTGTTTTAGAAATACCATTTTCTATTAAACCTCTTCTGTCTTCAGCTATGGATAAAAATGGAATTGACAGTACTTGAAGAGAAGTATAAAAGATTGAAGTGGCAACATGAAACATATGTTGGAAGGAAGATTTTGATGAGCTAAACTTTTTTGCTATTTTGTATTATATTAGAGTGGCCTACTTCATATACAGAATATAACAAAAATAATTAACTACTTGAATAGCATTGTGAATTTTAATTCCTAGTTTCACATGATTCAAGTTTTACATGATGCTGTTGTGACCACAGAATTAAAATAATCTTCAAAGTACTGGAGTTCAGTCATGTGAAGAAAATTTTTATAGGTGCTTAACATTTTAAGATTGATATTACATATGACTTAAAATCCTTATGCTTTTTGTTAGCTTCAAATAGATTCTACTCATTGGTAGCACACTAAAATTGTCTAAGAATTTTTCAAAGTGTCAGTGTTCCTCTTGAGATTTGTAATAATTGTCTTGACATTTGCAAAATGTTTTATTGTTTAGATTTGGAAGTAGGTCTGTGTACCATCTAAACAAACTTTTTTCTTTTTTAGTATTTTTATTTCTTTTTGCACATTATCCTACGTCCCCACAATCAGTGTTTGGAATTAATAACTGTGTTAGGAGAAAGTTAAATACTTCATAGTGTTACTTCTATGTGGAATATAGAGAAACCACATTAAAAAGTCAGAAAAAGATCAACTTAAAAGCTTGCCCTTGAAAGCTGACTGTAGAACTGAAGCATTCTGAGGGGAGAGGTTTAAAAATTAAGAGGGGAGGAAGAACAATGGACAATCCTGATGGACTGTAAGTGATTTAGTGGTGGGTGCACTACAATGGCATACCTGAGAGAGAGGAGTCTATACTTTCAAAATGCCAATAATAATGTAAGCTAATGTTATCCCAATTAAAGAAGAGGAGAAAAATTTATATATAAAATGAAGGGCTAATAAAAAATTCTATGACTTCATTACTTTATTAGCCCGAGTGTTAGCTAATAGTTGTAAAAAAATCTAGTATGTATAGTACATTTCACTCAATAGTTGGATAAAACAAAAGCTATGAAGTATGTATTTCTTCATGTTACATATTTGGAGAAATTCTAGCCATTATCCTACCTTTTTGAGTAGACAATTCCTTTTTTCAGCGGAAAGAATTTAACCTCAAATTCTGGGTTTGCATTGATTATCCCTATTCTTTCAGCTCTTTTTGCTGAAATGATAGACAGCATCATTTAAGATTTGGCCCCTGCTTGGTAATGAACTTTTAATGGCTATTCATTGAGAAGATTCAGATTACCTTTTGCAGTTCAAAGATTGTAGCATGAAAATAGAGAAATTTCTCAGAGTCTAGATACTGGGTGTTCCTTGTACAATGCTACTGCAAGTGGTTTAATGTGTCTGAATAGTGGAGATTTGAGGGAATGTCAAGTGGATGGAAAACTCCTTGTATTGACCTCTTTGAGACAGTGCATTCATGTCAAAAACTAATCCAATACAGCTGTAAGATTAATTGGTGTGGAGAGGCTATAAACATAGAAAGCTGTGACCTCTACTGAGAGCTCTGTTTTATGTCCGTGCATTCATTTTGTAACTACTATGAACCTGAGTGAACAATAATTTACTCAATTGAGCATACAGTACTGTTTTTCAGTAATTACTGAGCTTGTAGGGCATGAAAAAGACACTTCCAGATTTCTGGTTGAGGCATTTGAGGAAACTAAAGTGGCCTGAGTAAATAACAAGAGGCTATAAAAGAACTTGAGTTTTAAAACCTTGAGACAAACTTACCATTATTAACTTTTAAGTCTTTTTCTTGAATTTGTTTATAATGGGATTTCACTTTAATCCTCAATACATCTTGTTTCCTTTTCTAAGTCTAAAATTTGCAATTATTAGTAATTCCTGAATCATCTTTGAGAAATAAAGGTACTGTTTCTAAATAGAGATCATCATTAATTTCATAGAACACAGCTTATCTATATAAATGTTTGTAATTAGCATGAACATTCATAGAACTTTAGCTTCTGTCTACTTATATCCAAAAATATTATTTGTAAAGAAACCTATTTAGATTTTGAGTTATCTTGCTAGTATTTGGTAATATTAGAATTTAAGCTTATCAAAAGATAGAGTATTATGGTTTTCTTTAGAGTGTATAAAATTTTAATGATCTATTTTATTTTTTTCATTATAAACTATCTTTTTAGAACATTTTTAGATTCATAATAAAGTTGATCTGAAAATATGAGAGTATTACATGGCTTCCTTCTTCCAGTCTTCCTCATTATCAGTATTGCAGTTTCATTCTAGTACTGCTAATATTCCACTAATTTTTAGCTTTAAAAAGGGGAAGAAAGCTTATATATGTTAATACTACAGATTTTAAAAATTTTCATTCTTGTTAAGTATAGTTATTTCTATTTGCATATGAGGAACTTGGGTACAGAGTGGTTACAGAACATATCCCAAATTACATTTCTGGGATTTATAAATACAGGAATTTAATCCTAGTAGATATTGCTCTTGTTAGGCTAGTATCTAGTTTTGGAGAAGAAATATGTAATATATATAAGATCTCATGTTATAAATTTAAGTGCAACTTAAGTTTTATAAAAAATACTCTTTATATCTTTCATATCCCATTAATAAGGAAGATATAAAATATTTCCTATATGGGAAATAAGTAAACTGCTCTGTATATATACGTATGTATATATTTGCATATATACATAGTTCATATAGACTTTTTACTGAGGTTTTAGTTAGCATCTTAGTAGATGCAGTTTAAGTTTCACAAATTTTAAGATTTTATTTCATATAAAGTGCTACTTGGCTTCTATCTTTCTTAATCTTATGAATTATTTACATTTCTTGATAAAATTAATATTTTATAGTAATTGTTAAAGTTACTGTTTGATGCTGGCTACGTGGAGGAATTAATATTATCATAATATTACACAAGTTGCATATTATGAAAGTTCTGCTTTTAGAAATGTGAGTATTTTGATCCATGTTTAACCTTTTTTGCCTTCATTTTCAGCAAGCTGATGCTAGAGAATTTCTGTTTGTAATTGATACTGAAAAAAAAAATCTCAGTTTGTTAAAATATATTAATATCTTAAGTCATCCAACAATTTTATCAACCACTAAAGAGGTACTACACATGTAATGAAATCTTTAAGTAGTGAAATATGATTACCTATTTTTAGAAACAATAAAAGATTTTAAAACACTCAAATATACATAAATGCTTGTACTTTGTTTTTCTTTTAAGGAAAATTTATCTCTAACATTGTCACTCTAGTAATTATAGTTTTATTAACATGTGACTAGCTATATGTACATGTGTATAAAATATACCTTTTATTTTGTGTGTATGTATGTATAATATAGTATATGTAAGTAATAATGATTGTGATATCTTGTCAAGCACTGGACTAATTTTGTTCTTTAGTATTGAAAACATATGGGGTAGATCCTGTTTTTACTTTAATTTTATACAAGCTGTGCTTGAAATTAATGCGATACGGCCTCAATATATTGTGAAAATTTGTGAACCCCAGCTTTTTTAGGGGTTCTAAACTGAAAAGGACAGTGACACCTATAGACATAGCAGATTGTATGATAGGATCGGAAACACAGGAACCCAAATCATTCATAATAGGAAGTAAATATCCCCCTTTGGTCCATAGCCAAAGACTGCATTTTTTTTTTTTTTTTTTTTTAGGGATTTATAAAACTGATTTTAGGATTTCTAAAGTACTTAGATTATAAAATGTCTTATATGAATTCGTGTTTATTGTAGTATAACACTGTTAATATGATCATTATGTTAAAAAAATTCACTAAGTAAATTTTGCTTCAGTCTAATTCTAGAAAGGAATCCCAACTTAGAACACATATTAAAAAGAAGTTTAAAATATTGCTCTTTGAATTATAGAATTATTTTATATTACAGCAGTGTTTCACTGTTAACAATATATTATTCTTTATTATTTTTTAAAACAATTTTTAATTAAGAAAACAAAAACAAAAAACAAAACCACTCATGCCCATATCTCATCTGTCTCCCTTATCCATTCCCTCCAGCCTTTTCCTTATTCCTTCTGGTCACCATTATCTTCCTTATTCAGTTCAAATTTTTATTTCTTGTCATTTGTGTGTAATCATTTTTGATACGTACATTCTGCAGATAATTGAGCTTCTCTGAAACATATCTTTTGCTTTTTGACTGATTTCACTCTACATGCTCACCTTAAAATTAATCATTTTGTCTCACGTACCATCATTTCATTTTTCTGTGTAATATTCCATTGAATATATGCTTCATAATTTCTCTCTGCATTCATATGTTGAAGGGCATTTGGATTGGTTTCATGATTTGGCAATGATAAAATATGTGGTTATGTACCTAGGTGCAGATAGATCTTAGAGTTTTTCTGTTATTTGAATAAATACCTAAGAGTAGTATTGCTGGGTCATGGAATTTCCATTTTTGGGGGCTGTACCAGCTTGCACTCCTACCAACAGTGAATGAGAGTTCCCTTTTCACTGCAACCTCACCAACATTTGCTCATTCTGTTCTTTTTTACATAGGCCATTCTCACAGGTGCTCACTTAGTGTGGTAGAAACATTTTTCATATCTCTGGACAACCTGTTTGTATTTAGAGAAGCGTCTGTCTAGTCTTTTACCCATATTTTCAGTTGGGTCATTTGTCTCTTTGTAATATGGTAAGTACTTTGTAAATTTTGGAGATTAACTCTTGTCAGATGTATTCTATGCAAATATTTTTCCCATTCTGTAGGTTATCTTTTTATTTTTGTTGTGGTTTCTTTTGAGTTACAAAATTATTTAAGTGTGTTGTAGTCCCACTTATTTATTTTTGCACAAGTTTCCCTTGCTGGTGGTTTGTATTCCCAAGTACATCTTTGTGGTAGATGTCCTGTAGCAAGTCTCCTATATATTTTCTTAAGTACTTTTTAGTTTTGGTTCTTGTGTCCAAATCTTTAATCCATTTTAGTGAATTAAATAGAGGTCTTGCTTTATGTTTTTGCATTGAGTTGTTTTTTCCCAACACCAATTATTAAAAAGGCTGCCCTTTCTCCAATGAATGACCACAATTCCTTTGTTGAAAGTTAGTTTTTTCCTGTTTATATGGATTTATCTCTGGGCTTTCAATTCTGTTCCATTGGTCTGAGTTTCTGTTTTTGTTCCAGCACCATGCTGTTTTGGTTACTCTTGCTGTGTCATATTGCTTGAAGTCAGGAAGTGTGGTGTCACTAATTTTCACTTTTAAGATTGTTTTGGCTATTTAGGGCCTTTTGTGTTTCCATATAATTTACAAAATGATTTTATTTCCTTAAAGTAATTGATATTTTAATAGGCATTGCAGTAAATCTGTAAATTGCTATGGGTAATATGGCCATTTTATCATGCTAATTCTTCCTATCCATAAGCACATGGTATCTTTCCATTTCTTTGTGACTTTTTCTGTTTCCTTTAACAAAGTCTTATAGTTTTTACTCAACAGGTGCTTCACCTCCTTTTAAATTTATCCCTAGTTATGTTGTTCTTTATGGCATGATTGTAAATGGAATCCATTCCTTATTTCCCGTTCTCCTGTTACATTGTTGATATATAGAAATGCCACTAAGTTTTGTATATTGATTTTTGTATCCTACCACCTTGCTGTATTCATTTAATGATTTTCTAGAAATTTTTTGTAGAAACTTTGGTTTTTTCCAAGTAAATTAATTACCATGTCATCTGTGAATAATAATTTTCACTTCTTTTCCAATTTGGATTCCTGTTAGATCTTTTTCTTGCCTAATGTTTTGACTAAGACTTCTGAAACTATCTCCCAAAGACT
>PVHY01027654.1:0-16024 GCA_004024945.1 Uropsilus gracilis
GCCTTGAGGAAAGTCAAAACAAGCGAAGCACCAAAATGAAGCGCACAACTATGAACAGGCGGGAAAGGGGGTGAAGGGAGGGGAGGGAGGGGGGGAGGCAAACCCTTGAGATTACAAAGTTGTGAAATTTATATATAAATAAAGAAAAAGGGAAAAAATAAAAAAATAATAAAAAAAAAGAGAACAGGTTTTACAATTCCAAACTTCAAACTATACTGCAAAACCATAATAATTAAAACAGCTTAGTACTGCTACAAAAACAGACAATCAGACCAATGGAACAGAATTGAGTGCCCTGAAATAAAACCGCACATATATATTCAATTAATCTTTGACAAAGGAGTGAAAAATTTACATTGGAACAAAGATAGCCTTTTCAATAAATGATGCTGGTAAAATTGGACTAAGACATGCAAAAAAATGGACCAAGACAACTCCCTCACACCATGTATAAAAATCAACTCAAAATGGATAAAAGACTTAGATGTCAGATCTGAAACCATAACATACATAGAGAAAAACTTGGGCAAAACCCTCCATGAAGTACAATTCAGCAATCCCTTTCTGGAAATATCTACAGATGGCAAAAAAATGAAGGAAAACATAAACAGATGGACTACATCAAATGAAAAAGCTTCTGTGCAGCAAAAGAGACAACAGAAAAAGCAAAAAGAAGCCCAACCGAAAGGTAAAAATGTTTTGCCCTCCACAAGAGTGATAAAAGTTTAATAATGAAGAACCACAAGGAACTCACACAACTAAACAAAAGCAAAACAAGAAGCCCAATCAGAAAATGGGGAGAAGAACTAAAAAGACACTTCTCCAAAGAGGAAATACAAATGGCCAACAGGCACATGAAAATTCTTCAACGTCACTAGCAATCAGGAAATGCAAATCAAAACCACAATGAGATACCACCTTACACCAGTAAGAATAGACCACATCCAAAGCATGGGCAACAAGTGCTGGCGAGGATGTAGAGAGAAAGAAACACTCTTACACTGCTGGTGGGAATGTAAACTGGTCCAACAACTATGGAAAGTTGGGTGAAGGACCCTCAAATTAATGAAAATGGAAATACCATTTGACCCAGCAATTGTTCTCTTGGGAATCTAGCCAAAAGAGGCCTCAATGTGGGTACAAAGGGACACCTGTGCTCAGATGTTTAATGCAGCACTGTTTATAATTGCAAGGACTTGGAAGCAACCCAAATGCCCCAAAGCAGATGACTGGATGGAAAAAATGAGGAAAATATACTCTATGGAATATTACTCATCAATTAAAAATAATAAATTTGATGATTTTATGATAACATGGGTGTACTTAGAAGAAATCATATTAGCAGAAACAAATCAAAAAGAAAAAGAGAGAAACCAAATGGTTTTGCTAATATAGGGAAAAAATAAACAAAAGCCATGAGGAAAAGTCAAAATAAGCTAAGCAGCAAACTGAAGCACACTACTTTGGGCAGGGGGAAAGGGAGGAATAGTGGGGAGGGTGGGGGGTGTGAATCCCTGGGATTACAATGATGTGAAATTTATATATAAATACATTTTTAAAAAAACCACTATTATGTTAGAATGGCTCCTAAGGAACTTACTAGTGATAGATGTTCTGCAAAACATAGATTTTGCTTGTTTTGTAGGGTGGATGCTTGCAGTAACTATCACATTGCTCAGAAAATAGTTAAGTATTAATAATAAATATGCTGTTGTAACTACTCACCACTTTCTGGGAACATAATAGGATTGGCAGTTCTGAAGGAAGCTGAAGGAACTGGCTGAAGAAATTGGCTAAGTCATAGGTACTTGATGCAACCAGTAAAATGTTGAGCAGAAGTAAAAGTTTAAGAATCACTTGTGATAAAGAAATGTCTCCATCTTTAGTTTCTCTCTTTGGTTCGGCAATTGTAACAGGCAGTTGGATCTCCCTCAAGTAGAGTCCTTGAATGAAAACAAGATGGGCCATGGTCATGAACTAATGTGATCAGATTTGTAGTTTTTAAAAATAAGAAAGTTATTGAAGACTGAATTGTTTATAACTGTATGCTAACAACTTAGTATATTCAGGTTAAAATAACTAGATTAGGTAGAAGGTAGATGATAGACATATATGCATGGATTTAGTACAAAGTAAAGCAGAATTAAATGTAAAATTATCAGTGTTACTCTTAAACTATGTGGTATATTCAATTCTTGGGGTTAAGTTTAAGCCTGAATTAATTATTAAATTGTTTTAAGTCATATTAACCAAACTATATTATGCAAATACAGCATCTAAGGTGACTGTGAAAATCTTTGCTTTTCTACTGGCTCTGAGCATAACTATAAATAACTTTATTATTGCACATTTATTAATTTTTTACAAGAAGAATCCCTACGTTCTTCTACACCATATATAAATAATTTTATATAATTATGGTTTATGTGTATAGAATCTGCAAAGGAAGAGACAGGGTAACAATCTATACAAGTCTTGATAGCATTGTGATGCATGAGTCCTTATGCTAGTTTCATAATCCAGTAGTTTTGTATTATTTTACCGATAAGTCTTAAATTGATGGCACTTAGATTAATTGTGATGTATTTAATTGTTAATGTTTTTAAAGATTGACTGTTATTTAGACACTATACTGAATTATATTTTCTCAATTCTGTATTTTAATAATGGGTAGGAATATAAAGAGCATATTTATACAAAATATTAAATAGCAGATATGCTAGTTTGTGAACTAAATGTACATTGCTTTTTATACCATCACATTTTAGATTTATCTATTTCATATGGATATTGAGTTTCTATCATTTTTTGTAGAAAAGATGCTATTCATAGTTTAGCTGTAGTTTTGCTGCTGATCTTAAGAAAATCATGAATGATAATCTATAGCTCCATATTCAATACTTTGAAAGAAGACAAACTTCAAAGAAATTAATTTTTTTTTTTTTTTTTTTTTTTTGAGACTAGGTCTCGCTATTTTTGCCTGTGAGACTGCAGGCTCACGTTGCCCAGGGTACTACCAACTGAAGCAATACCCAGCCTCAGATTCCCAGGTAGCTGGGATTACAGGCGTGCACCACCACGCCCAGCTATTTTTTGGGGACTAGGTTTCGCTTCGTGCCCCCAGTGGGACTCGAAACACTATCCCTGGCCTGGCCGTGGCTTCCTAGGCTGCCACCTACAGGCATGTGCCACCATGCCCAGCCAGAAATTAATTTTATATACAGCCTGGTAAGAGTGCGAATGTCTTTCAATCACATATAATTACTTCAAACTGTTCAACATTTCCTAGTTAAATTAATTGAAACAGAATGAGAGGCACATAGATTTTATTTACAATAGCCGTACAGATAAGTTCATCATTTTTCTCAAAGCCAATTATTCTTTTGGGTTTCTAGTAATGTAACTTTCTACTTGCCCCTGCCCAACTCTCTTTTCTGGCCTAAGGCTTCTATCCCAATGTTGAAATTGCTCAATCCCAGGACAAATCCAGCTTTCATATTTGCTTTCAAAGTATAGTTTTCTGTTTTGTTCAGAATTTTATTTGTAAGTCTATTTGTTTTTGTAGATAAGCCTTAATTTTTCCCCTTAATTATCAAAATTTTCAAGTGTTTCTCTTAATTTCCCTTTCCAACAAAGTATTAGAAACACACTTTGTATTGAGTTCAGCTGTTTTATAGCAATAAGACTCTTTAGAGTATGTTAACATATATTGCCAGATGAAGACAACATATTCAATTTTGAGATTATGTTGACACTCTTAAATTATATTATTTGTTAATTAAGGCACTTATTTATTAGACTCCTAGTATTATTGAAATAATTAATTCTGTAAAATTTATTATCACAGTCAATTTTGCTAATTTTACACTGGATAAAGTTGTAAAGTCTGTAAAGCCTAAATACAACATGCAGTGAAGTTTACACATCTGGGAAAATGTTTATTAGATGCCTATGTGCTTTTTTTCTTGGCACAGTTTCATTATGAGTTAGAAGATTCTGAGAGTTGAGTTTATTTTAATTTTAACAATGTTCCATTGAGTGTCTTGGTTCATTAGTTCGTTTACACAAATCATCATTGAGTAGAGTTTATGAGTTAGGTTCTGTGTAGAAAATGAGGTAGCATGTTCCTGCCCCCTCTTACATGCAGCCAACTTGGACTACTCATACCAGTGTGCTATTAGGTGTGAGAAGCTGAGCTGAGCAACTGGCTGATATTATATAATGAGGGAGGTGTTTGGCATTTACTTCTGTAGTTCAACTTGCTCCCTGACATTGCTGGGAAGGAGACAGGTAGGGGAGAGGCTTGAGATGAGGCTGACAAAGGCAGCCATTATCTTGCTGTGCTATCTCCTTTGTCTCTGATTTTGAGACCTACATCAGAACTTCTTTCCTATAGCCTTTTGCCATTAGATACCTCACATTGGTGGCAAGCTATCAGCCTTCAGTGACCTCACTTTGGATGCACTCTTTTGCCTTATTTTTTTTGTACATGACAGGATGAATAATTTGAGGATTTTTATTGGGAAACTATTTTTTCTTTATGCAGCAAGTAGCAGAAATCTGGGTTTGGAAGGTGCAAGTTTGGGAGTCCTGGGGTGCCACTTGGTTATACACTAACAAAACCAAAGTCAGCTTGCAAGGTTGAATAGTAGGTAGTTTCCTAACACTATTTCTAAAAAAAATAAAATAAGATAAGATAAAAATACTAAATGAAAATTCATCCTTCTTAGACGGTATAATATAATTTATGCTGAATACCTGCTTCCTTCTGTGAATCTGGAATTCTGTTATTGGCTAGATAAGTGCATATGTTATTAACCCCTCAGTATAAGCCACAGGCACTGAATCTCAAATTGTATACCAGCTTCCCTGGTAGGCAAGCATTTGTTTTTATTGTCACAATTCCATGCCAGAGGAAAAAAAGGAATGCAAATGCTCTGTAATTTCACAGAAATAAGACTTTGGAATCATACATTATTCTCTCTGGTTTTTCTTCCATGAATGTTTTTTCTTTGCTGATGTTGCTTTTTATCCTTTTACTGTGATAAATAATAATTTTGAATAGAACTGTATGTTGAGTCCTGTGTGCCCACCTACATGACTTCTGAACTTGGGGCTGTTCTTGGAGCCCCTGCACAGCTGTGCACCAGTTCTAAGGAATAAGTGGAAAAGACAGGATACTAGATATTCAGAAGCTAATAGGTTTGGGCTAGCCGAAAGGGGGAAGAAGGCATGAAGGGGGATATTAGATATTCAAAAACTTAATTTCAATATAATTTCGTTGATAACGATAGAAATGAAGAGAGTGTTACAGGAAGGAACACTGAAAAGACTTTTGTTTTACGGATTCAGAAAAGATTTTTGAGTTGGGTTTTGAAAAATAAATATTTCGCCAAGTAAAGGAGTATCGGAAACACAGGGTAAAGATACTTGAATATATAAGTAGAGTATTTGTAATAGTTTTAACAGTCACATGAACAATTTCATCAAAAAACATGCAATGGTTACTAAGAATTTTTTTTAAGGCTTTTACATCTATTACTTCACTTGATCCTGCTAAACAAAACTGTGAAGTTGGTGGTATTGTATTTTAATAGATAAGGACAATTTTGCCCTGAGAGTTTTAGGTATATTGTTTGGACTCCTGCATCAATTGTGGAAGATCCTGAAAGCTGAACCTGAAGAAATCTGCTTCTTATGCTATACTCTCTGCAAAAGAAGGGAAGCCTGGGGTACATTTGGCTAATACTTATTTCATCCTTGATGAGGTCCTCAATCTAATATTCAGCAGTCTGTCCACTGTCAGACCACTTCATGAAGTCAGTGACAGTCTTGAGGGGTGGGAAAAGCACATGTAGCCTGGAGTGCCAAATTGCCTGCTCTGTCATTCTCTGTACGGGGGTCCTTGCCTGTGCGAAGCACCCCATCTTTGTTTGTGCTTTACTTGTTTAAGGGCATGTGCTTCCAGAGAAGACCCCTGTCTGGCGTGGTAGCCCTGTTGTCTCTGTCCCACATATTGGGTCACAACCTTCACATGTTCCTTCCTACCTTTCAGTGTAGTGAAAGTGGATCTCCTTCATATCCCCTCTGAAAGTCTTTGTTCACTAAGGTGCAAGAGGATGCTTCAGCTTCACTTTAAGTGACAGGATGCCAGTGTAATACCCCACTGGTTCATTGTTAGCTGTCCTTCTTAGGAGCAAAGCAAAAAAGATACAGTATCACCATTTTATGACATCTTATTCCACTGTCAGTATTTTAAACTGTAATGTCTTAACACAGAAAAAAAGTGAAGTAACTTCATAACCAATGCCTCAAACTCTCTGCTCTGGCTAGAAGCAATGTCAGCAGAATCCCCACTGTGGCAATTGCTTGAATTTAACCTGTTTCATTTTCTGCCATTGTAATCAGTTGGTTCTGTAGTAAATGAATTGGTAACAGATATAAAATGCTTGAGGTGAACCATTGTAAAGGTAATAGTGACTAATATAAAATAACCTACAAATGTGAAGTATTTCTTGATCATGACTCTTAGTTTTAATGTAAGTTAACATTTCTTATAAAAATGTCATTACTTTCAATTCCTCATAGGAAACTAGTCCTTCAATAAATTATGAAAAATGCCATTCTATTATTCCACATAACTCGGTACTATGAATTACTATGAACACACATTAATATACAAGTTCCCCCAGAAACCTATTTCACATAGCTTTGCAAACAAATGAGAAAGGCATATGAAAGGAATTATATATTTAATCATCTAGTAGCAGTTATAACTTACAGCTTTGACATAACAGTTTGTGCTGTGTCAAAACAATGAAACGATTGATTCCAGAGAAGTTGTTGTACTATAAATTACACCCTTTGAAATATTTAGATCCCAAATTTCAGATATGTTATTACCATAATCTGTAGGCATTTATTTTAGTAATGATGCCTTCTATACATGGTTTGTAGAGAACAATTTTAGAAGGAAAACCCTCCTCACTGCCACCTCCAAAATACAATCATAAATTAAAATTCAGGGCCTGTCTAAGCAAGATTGACTCTAGAAAAGTTTGACTCTTAACTTTGGAGGATTTTAAATGTTTGAAAAGTCAGGAGTAGCACAACTCTCACTTGTGATATCCACAATAATTAATTAATGTCCTATATGAATTATGGTGTTTGAGATGTAATCATTCACAGGCAATCTGAATAGGTTAATACCACCATTCTTTATTTCACCATGGATGACCATCATCCCCCAAGTTCAAGAATGAAAATATGCAATTCTATATAAATTTGCATACATTAATTGCTTTTAGGTTAATTTACATGCCAAATATTAGAGAATTTAGTACACTCGATAAAATGGATTTTTGATTTTTATACTTTAATACAAAGTGGCTCTCATTTATAAATTATAGAATTTGGTGTAGGTACTTGAGTGCTTATGGTGCATCTGAGCATTAATTATTTTATATCTTTGCATTTTTTTTCTTTATATGATCCCACCTATACAGGAGTAACAAATTGTATGGACTGTAGAGGGAAGAAATATAGAAATAGATGATAGTTATTAAAAACTATATGTGGAAAAGAAAAAAAGTATAGTTTAAATGAACTATTGAAATTATGTTACTAATATGTGTTAAATGCTTGTGATTTGCTAGTTCATTTGAAATGTTTACAGTTCCTGATATCTTCCTTTATCTTCGCTATCTTAAAAAGTAGTTGTGATAGTGAACATGATATGATGTCTTTGGGAATGCTAAGAGCAACACTGAAAAAAAATACATAATTTGGGCCACACATGTGTGACTGCAAGTCCTGGAACTTTTACATTTAAGCAGTTATTATTCATACTGATATAAAATGATTTTATGTGATTAATTACCTATTTGTATATATAGGTTCACCTATATTGCAAAATGTTTTTTTTTTTTTTTTTTGCATGATTCTTATATGCTTATGCCATATCTGGGAGGTGACACCTTTTGACATAAAAACATCCATTCATCTCTTCCACATAAAAATGCCCTGAATAAATTTAATAATTTTTTAGATACCTTTTTACTGTTCTAGAACAAAGCAATTAATGAATAGCTTTATATTGAGCATTAAGTATCATGAGAAACAGAAAAGTCAGGAAGATGTACTATCAGTTCTGAACCTCAAAACATAAAGAAAGTGAATAAAAATGAAATTTAAGCCGGGCACATGGCGCATGTCTTTAAGCGACAGCTTATGGAGTTGTGGCAGGGTCTGGGCATCGAGGTTTGAATCCTGCTCGGGCAAGACAGCGAGACCTAGTCCAAAAAATAGCTGGGTGTGGTGTCACATGCCTGTAATCCCAGCTACCTGGGAAGCTGAGGCTGGGGATTGCTTGAGTCTATGGTACCACGGACAACATGAGTGCGGTTCCACAGGCAAAAAAAGCGAGATCTAGTCTCAAAAAAAAAAAAAAGAAAGAAAAGAAATTTACTAAATTGCGGATTAAGAGAATAGCAATAGCGTGGGTGGACGTTTGAAGAAGAAAACTTCCTACGTACAAAACCTATGCTTTCAAACAGAGAAAAATAATACAAAATTTCAAATATCTCATCAATTAATCTTTATCCTCAAGAAACCCTGTTAGAAAATTCATGTTCCTTCATTTTCAACAAACAATTCAGTCTCCCTTTTATTTTCCATTCTATATTGAATCCGGCTTTAATATTAAGGACTTCCCATACTGTTGCTTGATTTCTGCTCTTTATTGCTCTTTGCCTGACCTTGCAAATTTGGTTTTCTCAAGTTTATATTTAAAGTAGCAAAGTAACGCATTTACAAAATCTATCTTTTTTCCAGATTGTGAGGTAGTAGTACTGAAAAAATAAAATTTTTCCTTGACTCCCAGCGTCTTCTGACTGAAAGGAAGTGGTGGTAGGTGGGGAGTAGCATAAAGTAACCCAAATTTGGGCAGAGGTTTTAGTTTTTGCAGTGAAGTTGATATTTATGCTGATGTATGCTAATCAGCGCAGCACAATGCTCTAATAACATGATAATTATTATGCTGACTCAGGCTAGGATTTTATTTCATATAGCATGTTTATCTTGTCCTCCAGCACCCAAGCTATAAAGGAATTGATTTTGTCATAACACTAACGTGTATGAGAAATTTTAAAAGATCACTATTTTAATATAAACTCTAATGCCAAAATAAGCAAAGAAAATAATTGCTAGAAAGTAGGTTGTGGTTAACTTAGGGTTAACAAATAATAAATAAAACTATAATTAAAATATGAGCAGGTAAGTACCCTCAAGCACTGTTTTAATGATGGGCGTATTCTCAAAGGGCTCTTACCTCCTTAGGGCAAAGGCTGGAATCTCCTTTCTGACTCTCAGACAGAGAAAGATCCTGTCACACTTGCTTGTCATATGTGTATTTTATAAAGGAGAAATGCAACTGGAAATAATATAAACACATGCAAAAAAACACCCACAGAAGTAGGCTGACTTTCAGGATAGATAAAGACTGCAGCTCTAAGTATCATCTTAGGAGATTTCCTGTTTTATTTAGATTTGTATATATGAACTTCTCAACATTTGGGACAAAAGTAGATTTTAGAAAGAAAGATCCTTTGAATGAATTTTATGCAAGAGAAAGAAAAAACTTCCTATTATACCCTGAGCTGAAATTGGGTAGAATTTAAAACCTCTCTCATTGCTTAAAGTTTTTGATGGGCACTTCTGTATGGTATTTCAATATAACCATTTTCATGATAATCTTTTTGGAATACACTTTAGTATGGGCCTGAGTTTATATACTGTTCTCTGCTATATGATGCAGAACATGTGCACTGAACTGGCCTAGTACCTTGGCAACCTCTAGTCCTACTCTCCTCACTCCCCCCTCCCATCATGGCTGCTGGTGACTATACAAGTCCTGGGTCCTTGCCTAGTGCATAGTGACTGGAAAGATTTGAATACAGGAGATTCCTTGTAAGGTGAAACCCACATTTCACCTTACCTGCTTCCTGAGTTGGGTAGTTACTTTAATCTGTAGTTCTCAATGCTATTCAAACATTTAGATCCCCAGAGAGCCTCATAATGGCTTTAGCTTTTTAAAAAAAGGTTTTAGCTTTTCTGTAAAAGCTCCTGGAGTGGTTTAAAGTACATCCTGGTAGGACAATAAACACTATATGAGATGATTCATGGAACCATTCAAGTCCTTCTCTCCTGGGAGATCATGGTGACTCTCATTACCCTTCCATCTTTCCCACAGACTTGACTATTCCACTAAGTATTTACATCTTAGTATTTACATCATCAAGTCCCAACCTCTTTGTCATGCTTAAATTTGGGCACATAATCCTCCTTTGTGCATATCCTACTGTATTGTAGGATATGTACAAAGTATTACTTGTACTTAATTCTTTAAGTTTCTGCTAATTTCATAACTGGCTATTCTAGGCTTAGACAATTCAATTTGACTTCATATTCCACAATTTTAGCCCCATGTCCTCTCTCAGTCAAAGCAGGACATTGGACTATAATCCATAACATACTAGAGATAGGCCATGAAAACTTTTTTTTCCACTTAACATTCATAGTGGACACCCCTCAGTTCAAAATATTTTAAACTCTTTTATCTAGCAGCATCCTCAGCAACACACTGAAAATGACTATGTGTTTAGTATATAACCACAGGGCTAAAGCAAGTAAATCTTTGAGCAAAAACAATTATTTTTTTCTGTAAAGCTAGATACTAAAATCCCTTGTTTTTTTTCTCTATTAGTAATTCTTATTAGATTGGGCAGAAATCCAAAAACATTCTTCATTTTCAAGAATATGGTTCTATTAAAAAAACCTATCTTCATGGATAAACTACTATTAACAGTAAGAATATAAGTTGGCAATAGTTTCATATGATAGTTAAAAGTGTTGAAAAAAAGGCAATTTGACTAAAATTTTGCTTGGAAGTGTAAAGCATTTTGCTCTGTGGTTTGCATTCATACATGTGTGTATGCTTTATTTTTCCTATTGGAAGACCATTGTTTAAGAAAAAACACATAATCACTAAAAATTAAATATAGAAGCCATGATATTAAACTTTCTTTTGAATTTTTATCAACTATTTATTAATCAGTTACTAAAACAAGACTTTTTAAAATCCTGTGTATTCTCTTTACTTGACAACAATGGTAAACTGACCCTTGCCCCTCACAAAACATATCTAAATGTTGCAATAATCTGAACTTTCACACTGCTACTATAGCAAGGATATTAAACTTTCTCAGGATATTTTAGTGCCTCAGGTCTATTTGTGGAGTCATCTCAAGTGTTTACTTTCCTCTCTATAAAATAGCATCAACAAACATAAAAATCTTTAATGACTTCACAGGATTAGATTGCTGCAGTTAAGATACTTTCTGCTTGTTACAATATTCAAGAGGAAAATTCAATAATATTTTCAAGTTGAGCGAGAGGATAAATATTGTGGTTAAAATTTAAGGTTTGGAGAAGAGATCATATAATTAAATTGTTTGAATTCTCTGATTTAAAGTGACTTGAGATACTTAAGTAAAAAATGAGATCACTGGGATAAAGCTGAGAATTCAGTAACAAAAATTGACCCAGGTTTTAGTTAGCTAACATAGGCTTGAAATATCATTGGAACTTCTCATTTTTTGTCTTTATTCCATCTTTGCTTGACAGATTGTCCACTGCAAATCCATTTACTAGGTAAGATATGGCTATCCTTGTTTCATTATGTTACAAGTGATGTGTTCAGCCATATTCAAAGTTTAAATGGTTGATAGGATCTGACTGTTTCAGCTTTACTCAGGGATCCACTCATTGCCAGAGGTACATTGCTGTTAGTATCTTTCACTACTGACTTTTATGGATGTGGCTCTATGTCTGGGGAAAAAGTAGAAATCAGATAGTCAATCAAATAGTGTTAGCACTCAGTGAAAATGTAAGAAAAGGTCCAGTTTATCTTTGTATGTGGAACTTACTAATGTAAGTGACGTGCAGTCAAATTTTCCTCAGCCTGGTAGCCAGACACTCCTCTTCCAACTACCCATTAGTGCCATGGCCACCTCTCACTTCCTTTTCCTGTACTTGAATGGCTGACAACCAGGCTGCTACCTTATAATTTGTTCCACAAGACCTTGATTTGTTATCGCCCATAAACCAAGGACAGCATCAGCCTGTGAGCTACCTTGGCTAAGAAATAAAATGTAAGAAAGATGGAAATGTAGGCTGTTTTCTTTTTGATTCTCATGACTTCATTCTGAGCAGCAGACCCAGCATATAATAAAAACTAATGCTGATACTGAAGCCAGGACCCAAAGATGAACCCTGGACCCAAAGATGAACCCAGTTCCTTTCATTGAGAAAGGAATGTGGGCATTGCAGTCATCTGCATCTGAAAGACAGAGACTAAGACTAGCCTGAGGCCAGTTCCCCCTTTTAGAGTAAAGTGATTACCTGGGCAGATTTGGGATTATGTAATGTAGGGTCCTGAGGTCCAAGGCAGGACCAGAGGGAAAAGGGAGGTATCACACCAAGGTGGGATGGTGAATGGGAAGCAGGGAGAAGGATAAAAAGAGGGAAGGTGGAATGTAGAGATATACAATTTTGGAGAGGAGTGTGGAGAGTGGAGTGAGAGCGAGAGCCTGGAGATTGGCATCAGGTGTGGAGGTTTTGGGCCTCAGAAGGACCCAGCTGGGTCCTCTGGTGCTTCCTCACCTCCCCAGCACTTGGTTCCTGAGGAGCAAGACCTGTGTGAAGGTGGAGGAGAGGTGACCCGGGTGAAGTGCGGAGTCACGGTGACACTCGGGCAGGCCTGCCTTTGGGAGACCATCTGAGTGCCACCTGTGTTTGTTGGATTCATCTGGTACCAACTGGAGCGACAGGATTGGGAGTCAAGGTCCTGGCATTTCCAACCAGAAGTGCCCTAAGACTGAGGTAAACCCCACGAAGCTCCTTGAGGAGCAGAAGTGGGGCTCTATTCTGTTTGGGACATTTGTGAGGGTGTGGACTCTTTCAGTTTGTTTTATTTTTTTCGTATCTGTAAATAAATCTCTTGTCTCTCCTCTGTTGTTAAGGTTTGATATCTGAGCAGCTGCTGTGCGCAGGTGGGAGAACCCATAGGAAGGAGGAATTTAAACGGGGGTGTCCCTATACCCCTCCCATAACAATACTAGTTTATTTGATTTTTAAGTGCTCATCGTGTATAGGATTAGGATAGTCCTTAGGTAGTTCCCTTTAGTTTTGATAACAACCATAAAGCACATTTCTTTCCATTTAGCAAATAGGTAAGGAGAGCTTTAAGAAATTAGCTCAGAAGAAAAAAATACAAGCATTTTAGTGAGGGTACTGAAATTCAATCCAAATGATCTTATTTCCCATCTAGTATTTTACAGTAAGGTTGTGAAGTGTTGTAAATATAAGTCAATACCCATTCTCTTACCCATTTCACCTCATCCCAAACTCTTGTATTAAGTCTCACTCTACTAGCATGGTGCTTGCACAGGGCAGTCCAATTTGTCCCACAGTCCGACCATTCCTTTCTCCCAACATTGACTTACCTAGGGAAGAAATATTAACCCAATTTTACAGACCACAGATGTTTTTGTTCCCCATCCCATGGTATGTTGAAATCCTAACCCTCAATAGGATGGTATTCGGTTTAAGGGCTTTGGTGATGGTTAGGTCATGATGGTGAATTTCCTTGAAAAGAGACATGAGATCCTATTCTCTATTCTCTGCCATGCAAGGACACAGTGAAAAAACAGCCATGTGCAAAGTAGTAGCACTTTTTTTTTTAACCAGGCAATGGGTCTGACAGACTTTAACCTTGATTTTTTACTTTTATTTTTTAATAATTTATATTAAAAAAGTAAAAAAATATATATAAAAATATATATTTTTATATATATCACATATATATTATATATATAAATATTATATATAAATATTAATAAATATTATATATAAATATATATTTATATATCATATAATAAATATTATATATAAATATATATAAATATTATATATATATAAATACATATATAAACATATATATACATAAATATATATTATATATATATCACATTATATATATATATCACATCATATCGCTCCCTGGGCATCACCCACCACCTCCCCTCTCCGACTGCTCCAGCTGGTCCCCATTCTCCCCTTGTGCAGTTTCATTTGGTTGACCATATATTAGTGAAACCATTTGGTTTCTGTCCCTTTCTATCTGGCTCATTTCTGCTAGTATGATTTCTTCTAGGTACATCCAGATTTCCATACATTCATCAAATTTGTCATTTTTAATTGATGAGTAATACTCCATTGTGTATATATGCCACATCTTTTTCATCCATTCATCTGTTCTGGGGCATTTGGGTTGTTTCTATGTCCTTGCAATTATAAACAGTGCTGCATTAAACATCTGAGCACAGGTGTCCCTTTGTACCCACATTGAGGCCTCTTTTGGCTAGATTCCCAGAAGTGCAACTGTTGGGTCAAATGGTAATTCCACTTTCATTAGTTTGAAGGTTCTCCATACTGCTTTCCATAGTGGCTGAACAAGTTTACATTCCCACCAGCAGTGTAAGAGTGTTCCTTACTCTCCACAGCCCTGCCAGCACTTGTTGCTGACCGTTTTTTTTTGACGTGGGCCATTCTTACTGGTGTAAGGTGGTATCTCATCATGGTTTTGATTTACATTTCCCTTATTACTAGTGACATTGAGCAATTTTTCATGTGCCTGTTGGCCATTTGTATTTCCTCTTTGGAGAAGTGTCTTTTTAGTTTTTCTCCCCATTTTTTGATTGGGCTTTTTGATTTGCTTTTGTTTAGTTGTGTGAGTTACTTGTGGATCTTCATTATTAATCCCTTGTCACTCTTGTGGAGGGCAAAACATTTTTACCTTTTGGTTGGGCTTCTTTTAGTTTTTTCTGTTGTCTCTTTTGCTGCACAGAAGCTTTTTATTGATGTAGTCCTATGTGTTTATGTTTTCCTTCAATTTTTTTGCCTTCTGCAGATGATTCTAGAAAGGGATTTCTGAATTGTACTTCATGGAGGGTTTTGCCCAAGTTTTCCTCTATGTATGCTATGGTTTCAGGTCTGATATCTAAGTCTTTTATCCATTTTGAATTGATTTTTGTACATGGTGTGAAGGAGTTGTCTTGGTCCATTTTTTTGCATGTCTTAGTCCAGTTTTCCCAGCACCATTTATTGAAGAGGCTATCTTTGTTCCAATGTAAGTTCTTCACTCCTTTGTCAAAGATTAGTTGACTATATATGTGTGGCTTTGTTTCTGGACTCTCAATTCTGTTCCATTGGTCTGATTATTGGTTGTTGTACCAGTACCATGCTGTTTTAGTATTATGGCTTTGTAGTATAGCTTGAAATCTGGAATAGTTAGGCCTCCATTCTCTCTTTTTTTGGAGAGGAGGTTTTTCATATTCGAGGTCTTTTGTTATTCCATATGAATTTTTCTTCTATCTCTTTAAAGAATGTCATTGGAATTTTTAAAATTTTTAAGGGGATTGCATTGAATCTACAGATTGCTTTTGGTAGGATGGCCATTTTGATGATGTTGATTCTTCCAGTCCATGAGCAAGGAATGTATTTCCATTTCCTTGTGTCTTCTATCTCTTTTAGTAGTTTTTAAAGTTTTCTTTGTATAGTTCTTTTACATGTTTTGTTAGGTTTATTCCCAGGTATTTAATTGTTTTTGGTGAAATGGTAAATGGGATGACCTTTTAAATTTCTTCTTTTGCTTAGCTTTTTGCATGTAGGAAGGCTACTGATTTCTGTGTGTTGATTTTGTAGCCAACTACCTTACTGAACTTAACCTTGACTTTTTAGCCTAAAGTCCTGAGAGAACTAAATATGTGTAACCTACTCTATGATAATTTGTTATAGCAAATTATGATACTTGCTTGTATTCTCATCATTTTAGGAGTTCCAGAAGGAAGGAGAGCTCGTTATGGATTAGGTCAGAGAAATAGGTTGGATGAAAAAAGTCCTAGAG
>PVHY01027655.1:0-16000 GCA_004024945.1 Uropsilus gracilis
AAAAAAAAGAAGAGTGTGCAGGATAAGATTTTTTAAAAGACTTGTTAAGTTTGTCTCTGAGGGCATCTAGCTGTGGTCTCCAGAAAGAGGAAGGTTTCTCTCACATCTTTGCAGATATCCTCTCTCCCAGGAATATTCTGAGAACAACAACAAAAGTTTCTGAGCGAATGAAAGTGTAACGAATGGATGGGTAAATGATGATGGAAATTCAACTGACAGTTGAGTAGGAAGTGATTCAGCCGCTGCGACAAGTCTTGGCTTGGTTCTACCTGAATCAGGACTCAAAGCTCCAGCCTGGAAAGAGACAGCAAATGGTCCTACAGCTGCTTTGCTCCCCTCTTTCCATTCTTCTTTAGGAAGTAGAAATGAATACCTTTAATGTCGATTTCCCCTTGTAAGAGAATCCTAGTACTAAGATACAGTATGGGCTCTGAGGCTTCGCCAACTTTTGTCAGACTAGAATTCATTGTCTTTCATGGATTGCAGGGAGTTGGAGGGTCTCCCCACAAATGTTCAGAAGGAGACATACTTCCCTGCAACTGATCTCCTTGGCATAATTAGGGTCCCCTCTAGCATGCAGTATCTTGGAGGCTGGAGCAAAATCGCCAGCTGTGTGCTGGGAAAGGCCAAATTGTCAGCAAGTGCCCATCTTTGGTGCATGAATAATCTGTACTTTTTATGCAACGTGTAAGGCAGCATGAGTTAACTCAGCATTGAGGGGAGCCACACCCCATCACATGGGCCCCATGGGGTAGAGGCAACACGGGAACCCTGGTTGGTTCAGTCCCAAAACATTTAGAAAATTCCACCACATGCCGGGCATGGTAGCATGAACCTGTAGTCCAAGCGCTGGGAGGCAAGAGGGCTGGGATCACTTGAGATCGGGGTTCGGGACTACCCCAGGCAACATAGCGAGACCTGGTCTCGAAAAAGCAGCCAAGTGCAGTGGCGGAAGCCTGTCATCCCAGCTACCTGGGAGGCTGAGGTTGGGGATTGGTTGAGTTGGCGGGATTGGGACTACCCCGGGCAACATAGTGAGACCTAGTCTCAAAATAAAATAAAATAAAAATTCCACTACAGGAAGCCTGTCCATGAACACGGACTAGTAAAGATGAAGTTTCAGAAACCAGGAACGTAAGCAAGTTTGCTCTTGGAGGTGTGTGGACAGTGGGTGAGCCTCCACTTCTAGATTATTCTGCAAGAACTTTCTGGTCCTTGCCTAGCCCCAGCTTCCCTTCCCTGATGGTGCTTCCAGAAAGTGAACTTGACGCTTGCTCTCCAGGGGAGTTTCCTTGCTTATACTTTATCCAGGCGCTTGAAAACAAGAACTCCCATAGTCCTTTACTGTTCCTTAGACATTGCTTCTACTTTCTGAAATGGCCTCTTCTCCAAATCACTGCCTGACTTGAGAGGATCATCACAGCTCAGGGGCGCTAGGAGCAGAGCTGGGCTTGGAAAGAGCGAACCCTTCCTTCCTGAGTCAGAGGCTTTGCAACTCTGTTCTCTGTCTCTGGCAATATGACGTCTATTTTGCAGCAGGTCGTGTGCGTGCGGACCTGGGGCCGATGCACGCACGGTGAAGCCGACAGGTAAAGGCACCATCCCTCCCTCCTTATCTGCATCACCCCCTCAGGCACCGGCTGAACCAAGACCCTCGCGGTCACTGCCGGTGTGGTGTGTCCCCTTAGTCCGGCCTTCCTCTGGCTCCTGGAGACCCACAGCCCCCCATCTGCCCCGCCTTTGGCCCAGCTCGCCTGGCCTCGCTGCAAAGCAGCACATTCCTCACGGGGGCTAATCTGGGGACGTTCAGGCAGGCAGGCGAGTGATTAAGAGCAGCTTGTGAAGGGCTGTGATGACGACTCGATGGAGACTTTTCCTGGATAAAAGGTCCTTGCCTAGGATTATCTTGACTTCATTTGCAGTAATCCCATCGCCCCCTCCGCTGGGGCCCGGGCTGGGGGTAGGCAGGTGCAGAGGTTTCTGCGGTGATTAGGGGCTCAGCCCCGCGGCTGGTGGGGGGGGTGGGGGGAGGTGGCCTGGCTCAGGACTCAGCCCTGAGGCTCTGTCAGGCAGGCTGGGAAGCGGGTGCATCTCTGCCACCTTCCTTCAAAACATAGAAAAGGCGCTCACATCATTTGGCTGACCTTGAGTTGCCACGGACACCCCAGTATCCATGCCCCCAGTAGGCAGCTTTCCCTTTTGTTTCCAGGGCTGGCCGTTTTTCCTCCATGTCCACTGTGGCTTACGGAGACATGCATCTCTTTGACGTCTCTGTCTTCTTTCTGAATTATTGGATTATTCCCTCTGACGTTCCAATAGCGAGATGTCCCACGTGGAGTAAGTCCTCCCTTAGCAAGACTTGGAGACTTGGACTTGATCTGTAATGAAAGCAGGTCCTGGATGAATCTTGTTTCTTCGTGCTGTGTTGGCCAGAATTGCTTTTCTCGGGTGGGTGTTTGAACAAGGTGACCTTGAAGGAAGTGAGGTAACTTCAGGGCTTATTAAATATGCACATGACTTGAAAGCATTAAAATGTTCCTTGCCCTTCTTGCTCCTAGGGAAGGTGGGAAGTCACTTCTAATAAGGATTTTAGAGGTTGATGGCAGAAGCTTTCTCGCCCAGGAGAAGGGTGCAGTGGGAGCTACTGATCGTGTTGGCATCAAGCATGGCGCAAACATCCGGCATATGGTAAGCGGGCAACAGATGCCCATCACCCATGAGGAGGATGAGCTTTGAATGGTCATTCAGAGCAAATGAGGACACGGTTTCCAAACCTGGCAGGACACCCAGCTCACCTACAGGACCTTGGAAATGTACAGCATCCTGAGCCTCTATTTGGCTTGTTTGGCTTGTCTTATTTTTCAACAGGTCCTAGCAGTCCAGTTTGGAATGAGAAAGACATGGCTAGAGAAGGGGGGAATCGTCAATGGTGGCCCAGAGTTTGGGAACTGAGATTCAAACACAAGGGGTCAGAGGGCTTTCTTGCTAAGTGTAAGAGAAACGGACGAAGAGATAAAAGGGTGTAGCAGAGAAGAAGGGGTGCCTCTTAGTCACCCATTGCCTTGGGGAAGGGAAGTCCCTTGAAGTCAAGATCAAGTGCCTGAGAGAATGGAACTAAGGAGGCAGAGAAGCACAGTAAGTTATGTTATCGGTCAGTATCAGGAGACCAGGAAGGGCAGTCTGCTTGAGAGAAGATGGTCTGTCTATTCAAGAGTCAGTGAAAGATGCAAAGGCTAATGAAAATGACAGAAACCTGGGGTGGGAGGACCAAACCTTGGAGCCACGTGTAGCATTTGGCTTGGAGCAGCTCTCCTGCTCACCTGTGATGACACAGGTGCTTCTTTTTTCTCCTTTGCCTAATAAATGTGTCCTCTTAAAATATGAAAAAAAAAAGAACTTATGCATTTGGGAACCATCTGTCCCTAAGTCATTTTTAAAGCTCCAGGAATGAATAAGCTCTTGTAGAGCTGGAGAGGACAAATGGTTACTGAACGAACACTTTATACTTAGGTCACGCATCACTTGTCACTAGACTCAGAGGAAAAAGCAAGAAGACAAACCACAAGGTGCTCCCATGGTGGCTGTCCATGGTGAGGCCACTGGACCCCCATGTGAGAGAAGAAAGGTAGTATCCACCCCACACTGCAGGGCACTCCACGGCCATGCATAAGCCCATAGGTTTCAGGGACCGTGTATGTGGCTACTGAGATCTGCTACCTCTCAATGCAGAAGGCAGGTTGGAGTGTGCAACTTCCTCTCAGTGCACAATCCCTGTATCTGGCCCACCAACTCTCTCTTTGATGGTTTTCTTGGAGAGGGGGCTAACCTAGTTTCCCTTAGGAATGATGGTAGCAAAGATCTCCAAGAACTCACATGACTCAGCAAAAGCAAAGCAAACAACCTAGTCAAAAAATGAGTGGAAGAGCTAAAAAGACACCTCTTCAAAGAGGAAATGCAATGGCAAATGCTCAACCTGATTGGTTATGGGGAAATGTAAATCAAAACTGCCAGGAGATATCACCTCATACTGGTAAGAATGGTCCATGTGTAAAGAAAAAATGGCAATGGTAAGTGTTGGCAAAGATGCTGAGAAAAAGGAAGCCTTTCACACTGCTGATGGGAATGCAAACTGGTCCAACCACTATGGAAAGCTGTGTGGAAGACTCTAACACCACTAAAAGTAGTGGAACTGCCATTTGACCCAGCAATCCCACTTCTGGGAATCTACCCCAAGGATACAAAAACACTAATTTACTAAAATGATTCCTTCTAGTTCCAGCCATATTGCTAAAATGATACAATCTTCTCACGTTAGCGGAAGTAAGCCAGAAAGAAAAAGAGAAATATGCGATGGTTTCACTTATATGAGGTTTATAGGGAAAACAAACAGACAAGAAAAATTTAAAACTGTCAACAGAACTGAAGCATAGAGCAAGAGAGGGAAGGAGGGATGGGCACAAGGGATTAAGATGGGTCATGGGTGATAAGGTGGTGGGAGAACCTAGGGGTAGACAATGATGTGTATATATATATATATGTACACAGTATATCTCTGTGTGTAATCAATTAAAAATAAAGTTAAATTAAACAAAAAAGAGAGAGAGAAAAAAAACCCATTAGCTTGAAAGGAAACCTGCACTCCTATGTTTATCGCAGCACCATTGACAGTGACCAGGCTAGGCAAACAACCAAAATGCCCCCAAACAGATGAATTGCTCAAAAAGCTATGATATACTTACACAATGGAAAACTATTCAGTGTTCAAAAAACACAAGTTTATGCCATTCGTGGATGGAGCTGGGAGGGATGATGTTAGCTGAAATTAGTTAGAAGGAGAACAATAAACACCCGATGGTCTCGCTTACATGTGAACTATAGAGAAAGCAAACAAAGGACAAGGAAAAGTTAAAACTAGCAAGCTGATAACAGAAAGGAAGCACACAGCAAGGGAATGGGAGAGAGGGAGGGTAAAACATGAGGACGAGGGATCATGGTGATGGGTCGTGGGTGACAGGGTGTTGGGAGAACTTTGGCGTATACAATGATGTCAGAAAATATGTACACAATGGGTAATTTTTTTTTAAATCAAGGGTTTGAGACCCTCACCCAGAAGTTACTTGCAGAAGCTTTTTAACTCATGGTACTTATAGAAAGAAACATTTTCCTCCTCCGGCAAAGTGTATATTCCAGTCCAAAGGTATGTCTGAATGGAAGGTGCTTGGAAGTGGCGGTTACACAGGTATTCAATGTTCAGGCAAATCATATAGTTTTTGCTCATCCTTGTTTTCTCATCTATGTAGAAAAGGAAGCTGAGTTAAAACCTTTGGATCTCTCCATCACATTCTCTTCTGACACTGTTATTTGTTTGTTTCTTCTGTGCCACCTTTTATCCATATGAACTTCTTAGTATGTGTTTGTTGAATGACTCCTTGACATCTTGGAGGCACATAAGCCAGAAAAAAGCCCAGTGTGGTTTACCCTGAACTCTAACTATACTTTTATACTTTTCTTTTAGTCCAGGGTTTCTTCAAATCTGTTCCTTACAATTCTAGCTCTGTAGGATTCAGTATCACTGTTAGATTTTTAAAAGGGTAGAATGTGTTTGCAATTTGTATATTTTCAGCATGTATGTAATTTCCTCAGGGAAATGCCAGGTTCTGCTCACCCGAGGAAACTCTCTGTTCCAAGCAATGATGAGCTCTTTTCCTGAAGGATTTATCACGGGGGTGTCTATTGCAAGTTGCTAAAACCAGTTTCAGTTGACAGTATTCTCAAATGCATTCAGTTGCAGAAATCACTCCCCAGCCTTTTCTAAAGAATATTTAGAGGAACTAATTTTCTATAGATTCCTTTGGGAATCACTCGCTGCTTGCTATAAAACAGAGCCGGGAAAAGGATTTTTAAACTTGATCATAGCTATAATAGAAAGGCTGAGGAACTTTCAGGATTCCAAATGTGAGATGTCGTTGCTTCCCGGGAGTGGACTTTGAGAGAGGAAACCGAGGACAGGTCTTCAGCAGCCCAGCGGCCATCATATTTCAGCTAAAGCCTCGACAAGATCATGGGGAGTTTTGAGGCATGTTTCATACATTCAAAATAGTGTTTGCATTGCACACGCTGGAGGCTCCTGTAAAGAAAAGTTAAATCAAACCCCGGCACACCCTTCGTGCTATAAAATTACTCATGAGAACCTTGTTGTCAATTACCAGGGTAAAATAACAGGGCGTTTTTTTTTTCTCTCTCGATTTAAAATACCACTTCTCAGCCAGGCAGTCATGAGAGCACCGTCAGGCCGGATGTCTTGTTTCCCAGCGGGGTTGGACAGATTGCTGGGGCTCACCCAGTGGGTGGATTTATGACTCTGCTGGCATTCTGGGTGACACGAGATGGTCTTGTGAGGAGTTCCAGGAGCAGGACCCTGGCACAGGACCTTCCATTTTCTCCCTCAGATGGGGCCAAGCTCAGGACTGTACAGCGACTGTCTACACCCTTGACGGTTTCTGTGTTAACCTTGATCTTGACCTTGACATGTTTTCTGCAAGCAGGCTTGTGTGTCTTCCAGGGCTGTCTGTTGGTGCCTCTTCTCTGTCTGTCAAAGTGAATGGGGAGTTCTCGCAACCTTGGGAAGGTGCCATATTGAACTCCGGGAGAAGAGGAACTTTTTTGCACTGTTAGGTTGAATAGATAGGGAAGGAAACCCTTGGTCATTGAACCGGGATTTGTTCAAGGTCAATATATGGCAAAAGGGAGCATCTCAGTCAATTACTCCTATTATGATATTTATAAGCCCCAAATCATTGCATTCTCAATTAGCAAGGTGCAAGGAGGCCCAAGTGCGGGTCTACCATATGACGTCCCTTCACTTCCAGTGTCCTAGCATTCTCAGAAGACTAATAGCGACATTTATAAGCCATTCTGAGCACAAGGACCTTGACCCACAGTCCGTAAGCACCAAACTGCAACAGAGGTATGTGTTAAGCATCCTTGGCTGACGTGTATACACTGGGGAATCAGGACTCGGAGAAGTTTGAGGAGTTGCCCAAGTTCACACAGTGAGGGAAACAGTCAAGAACCAAACCCAAGTTCCTCACTCCAAATGGTGTGCTTTTCTTCCTCATCCTACTGAGGAAATTGAACTTCACCTTGTCCTTTCGGCTTTGACCATCATCTTACTGTAGTATTAACTCCCTGACTAGAAGGTGTCACCTGGAGCAGCAGTTGCAGAATCTAGAATAGAAGAGGGCTTTGGGGGGTGGGGTAGGGTGTGTGGGGGGGTCATCTCAGACCTTTTCCATCAAGAAATGCAATCAAAACTCCCTCTTCTCATACACTCAGGGATCATTTGGTCTTATGTTTAATCAGTCTCGTTAGTGTTGAGACATCTTTCCTGGCAACATTCCTCTCTGCTCTCCTGCTACAGCTCAAGATCAATTTTTAGTTATTCTTTCCCTGCATTGGAGCTTAATTGCACAGGTCATTAGCTCAGTACATGCTATCCACTACTCATCAAGAACCAGCATGTTTAAACTTCAACAGCTGCAGCGGATGACTGATTCTTCCACCTCTGATAAGACTTCCTTTTATCATATGTGGCTTCTATCTCTGACCTCCTTCTAAGGTCCCAGACTTCCTCAGGACAAATGCTGACATAGCGACATCAGACTATCTGCTTAGTGGTGTCAGACCCACGGGGGTCTCCACCTTCACATGCTCCAACTCTTCCCTCTAGCTCTCTGGTTCGTCTGTCAACTTTCATCTTCCATTTTGCCTCGACCACTTTCCTCCTTCCTGGAGTGCTGTCAGATGTGAAGCCTACTTACTGAGAAGAAAAATGAAAAAGTGAAAAAGCCTGAAATCTGATGCCCAGCGAACCTGTCTTGTCCTGTCCCCTGGTACAGCGGGGGTTGAAATACGGCACCACAGAGCAACAACACAGGAAAGGGGAAGTGGGGAGACAGGCACCCTCTATTTTTCATTCATTCTGACAAATGCCAGTCATTGCCTTAAGGTGCCTTAAGGTCACGAGGCCAACCCACAGTGTTATTTCCCTTTGTAGAGTTTGGGGAAGGCATTTGTCATCTTTGGGAAAAGAAGGACCAAGATGGCATAAGCGAGACAAAGTCTGACATTCTGGGAGGAGAGGATAAGCACAGACTCAGTGCCATGGATCCTCTCAAGGACAGAATCTGCCTTTATATGCGGCCACAAAGAGGTCACTTACCTTTGTTGCTTATCTGCACACTTGAAACCTGTGGGTGAGAGTGATGGCCTCCAAGCAGATCTCAGGGGCTATGCAGTTAAAGGTGTAGGGATAGGGAAGGGCCTTGAAATAATACAGCCCTCCTATGGATGCAGAAGGTCCTGAAAGCACAGGATACTTACTTGTCTTGCAAATGTCACTTTGGTTGTGGAGCTCGGCCATGGTAGAATTCTATGGCTTTCCCCACTGATGGTGTATTTTTTGTGGTTGATGGAAAGAAGTCAACCCATTTTGACTCATGTGTGCCTATTTTGTGTACTCTATTCATGCCAGTTTTAGATGTGAGACTGATCTTTCTCGCTGGTCATGGGCTTTATTCTAAAGATCTTGCTGCTGAAGTGAGTTTTCCATTTTATTTTTAAATGCACATCTTGCTCTCTTCCCATAAGCAACCTTAGTGACCTCTGAAAATGGTTCGCTACTCACTTGAACCAGAAAACCCTACAAAATCATGCAAATCAAGAGGTTCAAATCTTCGGGTTCACTTTAAGAGCACTCATAAAACTGCCCAGGCTATTGAGGGCATGCATATCTGAAAACTCACCAAATATCTGAAGGATGTCACTCTGCAGAAGCAGTGTGTGCCATTCCGTCATTACAATGGTGACATTGGCAGGTGTGCCCAGGCCAAACAGTGGGGTTGAATGCAGGGTCAGTGACCCAAAAAGAATGCTGAATTTTTACTGCACATGCTTCAAAATGCAGAGAGTAATGCTGAACTTAAGGGTTTAGATGTAGATTCTCTGGTCATTGAGCACATTCAGGTGAACAAAGCCCCGAAGATGCGTCGCAGAACTTTCAGAGCTCATGGTCGTATTAACTCATCCATGAGCTCCCCCCCTTGCCACATTGAGATGATCCTTATTGAAAAAGAGCACATTGTTCCTAAACCAGAGAGGAGGTTGCACAGAAGAAAAAGACATCCCAGAAGAAACTGAAGCCACAAAATCTTATGGCCAGGGAGTAAAGTCAACGTGAAATAAAAGGAAATAAAAGTAAAATAATAATAATAAAAAATAAAACGAATGCACATCTCCCCAACATCTGTAAAGTCTGTTAAGAATGTTCTTTCTTAAGATATTTCCGCCAAGTCTTATGAGTACTGGTCTGTCCCACGAAAACCCTCACCTCCTCGCTGCCATTTTGTTGAACACAGAACATCACACAAGAGAGGGAGTTTCAGGGACATTTTCCATGACAGAATTGACTTAGATTTCATGTCATCCTGAGGAGAAGTTCGAGGTGAAGAAGACCTTGTAAGAGCAATGCTCAGTGATCCATTCATAGCAAGATAAACTGAGGCAAGGGGAGCTCTCTGGCACTAATTGTCATGACCTGTTCCCGAGGGAGCCTCATCCATAGCATCTTCGCCACAGAAGGAAGTCACTATAATCAACTGTGGTTTTGTACAATGGTTCCAAAGTTAGTTCATTCAAAAGAAACAAAAACTGAGCCCGGCTAATGGAGGAATGAGATTTCTTCATCTGAGACCTGATGGGACATCTCAAAGAAGATAACAATGGGGTTGGTTTTGACAAGGAGGCCAGTTCTGGGGTCACTTGCATTTGGACTGTGGTATCAGCTGTAGCTGTGAAGAAGCTGCTTGACTAACATGGGTTCTCACTTTCTTCCCAACCCTTGGGCCTCATTTCCTCCTGGGTTCCCAGACATGTAGATGAGACCCTCCACAGCCAAACACTGAATCTATAAGACATACATAGGAGCTGGGCATGGTGTCACATGCCTGTAATCCAAGCGCTGCGAGGCAAGAGGCTAGGGATCGCTTGAGTTCATGGGTTCGAGACTACCCTGAGCAACATAGCGAGACCTGGTCTCAAAAAAGCGCGGTGGTGGGTGCCTTGAATCTGTGGGATTGGGACTACCCCAGGCAACACAGCAAGACCTAGTCTCAAAAAAAAAAAAAAAAAGACACACATAGGGAAGGAGGGAAAGGGGGAAGGGTTGGTTTCTTGAAGGGAAAGAATGGGGTTGCACTCTGGAGACGATGGCGTGATGAGAGGAACAGGGAAATGGGGAGAGGACCATTTACATGGGACCCCACCATCCTAAGCTTTGTGTACCCCCTTTTTTCAGTGTGATACCAGGAGACTGATAAGGTGAGGTCCCTGTATTGTTCTTTGAGATCCTGACTCAGTGAAACAATATGGGTGTTCCAAGAGATGGTTTGGGAAAGAGCAAAAAGGCTGAGGGCTCTGGGCAGGCAGAGCCCTCCTGCCCATCATTATGTGAATCATTCTAGCAAGGTGGGGCAGGGGGGCCACAGACCCTCACTCCTGTGGGCCCCCAGCCAAGTCACTTCGGGGAATCAGCAATTTGTGGAAGGGCATGAAGACCAGCAATGGCTGGAAAACCTCCCTGGATGTGGAGACATTCATTTCATGGTTACCAAGGAAGAACCGATGATCAGATACCTTGCAGACTCTACTCTCCGTGATCAGAGTTTCCACGCTGTGGAAACTCACATCCAGCCATGTTGCCCACACATTAGCAGGTTATTTCCCTCCAATTCACGGATGCATGGTAGCATCCACATGCATCAAGCAATTAGGAAATGAAGTGTCTAGTTCACCTTGATGGGAACTATAAGTTCATTTTCTTGCCTTCTGTGTTAGTGAAACCCCGTTCATGGAGGAGATGCAAGGGTTGACTTTGCATCTTCACCTTTGCCTACGATGTGTCTCTTCTGGTCTTCTCTGTTGACATGGTGCAGCCAAGATTGGTGGAGAAAGCAGCGGCGACCACGGCCAACCCCTCCTCCTTTCTCCGGGCCTCTGGGCACATTGCTGGAGTCATCACCAGGACTCCTGTTGCTCATCTGAAGGCGTCTTTCCTTCCTCTTGGAGGAGGGTCAGGTTGAGCTGGTTGTTGTCAGCTTCTTGAAAGCATTCCCAGAGCAGGGTTTAGGGCCTGCCAGGTGGCTGCAGTAGGAAGAATTTCTAGGGAGGAGTTGATGTTGTGTGTCGTTTCCATCACTAATTAAAATCAGTAGGTAATGGGTTACTAATTTGTTGGTTCCTTTTATCGCCCTTTTATCATCTTTTTGAGAACATGGGGGAGAAGAGGGCCATGTGATGATGATAGTTTGTGTCTGACTGGGGGTAGGGGCCAGGCGTTGATGCCTGGAGTTCCTTTCGTCCAGAACTTGCTTTTGGTTCTTTCTAATCTAGAGTTCTGGATAACAGAATTCCGAATTCCTAGGGTGCCAGATATGGAAGACCAAGCCATCTGGAACTAAGCTTCTTGTCAGTTTGATGGCAGTTCATTGGGCACACTTCCCTTCCCAGAGGGAAGTTCATAATTCATTACCCTCAACCCACCTGCCAGCCTGCGTTGCAGAAGTGGAACCAGGTGGGAGGAAAATGCTGACTCTTTTTTTCCCTTTCAACCACAGGCTGGGCTGGGAAGTCCATGGCACAAGATTTGGGTTTGAACCTGGGTATCACCAGGCACATCTGGGAAACCCATTCACATTTTCTAGAAGTTGATTCTTCCTCTGTTCCATCGACATCACCATGGTGGCTTTCTTTGGAAGGTCAGCAGAGGGAGAAAAATTTGAACGCAATATTGTTTGTGCAAGGACAATAGAAAAGGGCAATGTGCAAAGCGTCATGGGATGTGATCATCCCTTCAGGAACAAGAAGCTGAACATGTTATAACGTATAAACTCGGTGCACGTTCTCTCAGAGGCAACCTTCAAAGTGCTTTTCCTACAAAGGTTGAATAGTGCATCCCGAGAAGAAAAGACTGAGTCTTGACTTAATCCTTCTGCACCTACCTGCTCTCCAGATAACTTTGCCCACTTCCCCAAAAGTCTCCCAGAGACTTTTGGGGGACTAACTCTGCACTGGACATTCCCAGAGCCTGTCAGTCTCACTGTGTAGCTCTTTGCTGTAGGGACTATGAGCACCAGGGTCACGGAAGGCATGGCTGATGATGGCTTGTCCCAGAAGCCCATGGTCCCAGCGGTGCCTGCTATGGAAATGGAGGCAGATCCCAACAAGCTGATGAGCGCACAGGTCCAGCACCAGGAAAGAGAAGAACCTCAGACCGGGTGCCAAGTTTCAGTGAGGGAGAGACATCTATAACCCGCGAAGGCGGGAGTCGGTAATGAAAAGCTGCACCACGCCCTTAATAACACAACATTACTCATGAACACCTTGCTGTTAATTAACAGCGGTAAATACCACAGTTACTTCATTTTGCTTACCACTCTCGGGGAGCAACTCAGAGACACCAGCAGGAGGATGAAAGGGGGAGTTTAGCCCTACCAAGTCTCAGAGGTCTTGCTCCAAAGGGACCCGGCTGTTGCCAAGGGTCCCTCACCAAGGGCCAAAGGACATCATGGTCTTTTGTCCCTGCTTTTGGACCAGAGGGAGGGTAGGGAGATGGCCATGACTTCTCTGGAAAGTTCAAGTTGGAACCTGCCGATTTTTTTTGAACACTCCAGCAAGTGCTTATTTGATATAGACAAGTCTCCAATCGCCTGTGAACCTCCTGCTTCCAGAAGGGCGTCCTGAATGATGGGGTGGTGCTCGCCCAGTGTTGACATGTGGCCCTCCCCGTTGCCCACTGCTTGGAAGATCTGAGTCAAGGAGCATTTTCCAACTCTTTGCAACATCTCAGCTTTCTCCCCGTAGACCTGGCCCTGTGGGCTGTTCAAATTGGGCATGGTGTTTGATGGTCTTTTTTTTGTGTGTGGTTTTATCCAAACAGATGTGGGGAGGATTTCTTCATGCCAGATATTGGGGAGCTGAAGAATGGAACAGGATCCTGGGCTTCAGGAGCTCACTGTCAAGTAGGATGAATAGATGGACAAGTTCAGCTGCAAAGTTAAACCACACAAGGGATGTTGGTGGTGGTGGATGGTGCCATGATGACCCATGGGAAAGCAGTGGTTTGGGGGAAGGGTGCAGAGAGATGAAAATTGGGTTTTGAAGGGTGAATAGGAGTTTTTCAGGAAGAGGTGTGCTGGCTCTCCAAGGAGAAATTTCCAAGTGCAAAGCTGTCAAGGTGTGAAGAGCTGATCACGTCCCACTCAAGAGAATGGGGCCATGGTCAGTGCTTAGAGCAGTGGGACTTCTCTCTTGGTGGGTCTGGTTTTCTGAGTCCTACTTTCCTGCAGAATGCACACTAGCTTTGCATTGCACATGCTTTTTTGCACATGCTAGTTCATTCATGCCCCCATGCCCTGCATCCTTAAAATGCTCTTCTATCCCATTGCAACATGACTCAGATTTTTCATGTTTTGTTTCTCTTTTCTACTCATTTCCAAAGATGAGGCTCAATTTTCACCCACTCTTCACAATCCTCATTCAGCTCAGGACCATTATCTTTGAATGTAATTAGTTCAAGTTCCACCAAGTCCCCTCCATAGCTGATATCCCGGAACAAGGCTGCAGGAAGGAAGTGTGTACATCTCACTGCTTTCTCCCCAGCCCACAAGCCATTTTCTACCATGTATCTCTCATAGCACAACTGTCTAGGACCCTAGCGACTGCCTCACCCCATCTGTGGGCTTCAATCACAGCCTCCTGTCTCACCGCCATGTCCATGGTGCCATGAGCATCTTGGGTGGTGTTGACATGATAGTCAGGAGGGCAGGAGGCTCTTATCATAAGCCCCAAGGGACACCAAAGCTTCAGGGTGTATCTTTTTCATCCATGGACTCATTTCTTCCTTTCCTTGCCCCTTGGGCTCCAGACAAAGTGCAGCTGCTGAGATGCCACCTTTGATAAGACAAATGGTCATATGCCCATCACCCTTCCACCCCAAGGATCTGATCCAGAACATTCCTCTGTGGCCACCAGGGTGGCTGAGATTTGGATGAGTTCCCTAGTACCCAGGCACCAACCTGGCCCTGGGGGCGGAGGGGAGGTTGGGTGGGTGTCAAGAAGCCAGCAGCATGCTGGAGCAGCACCAAGACAGCGTCTGAACTGGCACGTGGGTTCCAAGATGCCCTGTAGAGCTTTTGATGCTTTGGCTCCAAGTGACTTTCCAGGAGATGTGACATTTAGGACAGTGATGTGCAGATCAAACTAGCATCTGCTTCTTCCCTGGGGGAAGATGCATTTCCTCTGTCCATCCCCTTTACCCAGCAGCCCTGAAGCCACAGTGTGTAGCTCAATACCAGCCTTTGGAGAGGGTTGCTCGAGATAAACACCCTTCTAGCAGACTGGCACGAGCGGGGAGAAGATGGGACCTCACGTGGGGGACTGTCTTCCCCAGCCTCCATCCCTGACCTGGGCCAGCTGCTACCCTTACCCTTCGACCTTGGACTTGGGCAGGGGTTTCTGTGTGTTTCATCCACGGCCACGCCCCCCGTGCCCAGCATGGTGTCTATTACCCAGTGAGCGCTCAATACATTTTTGTGAGATGAGTAGCTGAATGTTCATTTTGACCCAGACACAACCACCCAGCTGCCAACACCTTGTGAAAAGGAAGGCGAGGTGCTTGTTCTTTTCGGATTTAATAACAGTCTGCAGGGACTGTTGTCTTTTATATGCCTGCTTAGCTCACTGCGAAGGCCCAATAAATAGTAATGGACAGACAAGAAGCTCTGGGGATTGGCTCCAGCTGGATGCAGGTACTGTTTTTGGAGGAAGTTTATAAGAGCAGAGAAAAACAGGGTGTTAGGCTAGTGAGGCTGAGAGTCTCGGACACCCCCACCCCACCTCTCTGTCCCCTAAGTCTGGGAGAAGTGGGTGGGGCCAGGAGAAAGCACCTCATTACCTTCATGGGTTATATAGTTACCCTTTCAGGTTTTCCCTGGTGGTGGGTTTGAAAGGAGCTTTGGAAGCATTTCTCATTGGAAGCACTTATTTTCCTGGGCTTTGTTTCACTTGCCCTTCATTCCTCTTTCATGCTTTCCTCCCAGCACCTTCCAGAAGGAATGAGCTGCAGGTCAGCTGATGTTCTTATCTCACCTGATGAGCCTCGTCCGTGTCCTCAGTGGTCTTGGGCTCCACACATGACCCCTACGGGGGTCCGGGGAGACTCATCAAATACCCTCAACCTGGTGCCGCCCGTGGTGGGATCTTACCTGACACTAAAACAGTAGTTCTCGCAGGCCTGGCCCCAGCCCGGCAGCATCCATAGCCGCAGTTCCCAGCCTCACCTGGGAACATGCTGGAATGGCACATTCTTGGGTCCCACCCGAGAACTCCCAGAAACTCCAGGGTGGGGCCCAGCCATAGGAGCTTTAACAAGCCCTCCAGGGGGTTCTGCTGCTCAGCACCATTTGCAAATCACTGTTCTTGATTCTGGAGCCTAGAACGTCTGTTCCCAGGCCCGGGGGACTGTGCGTCGTTGTCAGCTGCTTGCCCTCCACCCCGAGAATGTGCTGCAAGCACCGAATCATTGTCTGGTCCTCTCAGGATGGCTTCTAATGAGGCGCTGTCATGCTGGGGCCACGTCACCAGAGCAGCGCCTTCTGCACTGGACAGATGTCAGCTGTTCCCACGAGCGACGTGCTGGGAGGAGGCCACGGTGTGTCCGAGGTGTGGGCTGGACAGATCCAGCCTGGGAACAGGAGCAGAGCCTGCACACAGCCCTCGCTTCACCCTGGGGCTGATGGCCACTAGCCTCGCTGCCTTTACCCATGCAGAGCCTGAGTCAGGACCTGGGGGCAGGCTGGGGGCGGTGGTCTGGTCTCACAAGCAACTGAAATGGTGCTCAGGATAGGTGGATTTGTGGAGGGAAGCTGACTGGAATCTGTAGCTC
>PVHY01027656.1:0-16025 GCA_004024945.1 Uropsilus gracilis
TCTGTCTGTCTGTCTGTCTGTCTGTCTGTCTGTCTGTCTGTCTGTCTGTCTGTCTGTCTGTCTGTCTGGTGATTGCTCATTAGAGTTCTTTAGTGAGTCCAAATGAAACCAACCATTGTCCTACTAGGAAGTTTAATTTAACACTGTATCTGCGACTTGTGCTCCATCACCCCCTCAGATGTACTATGTGATCTGGAGATAGAAGCAATGTCAGCAACCACTATTTATTTCTCAATCTGCCCAGTGGTGGTCAGTTCTTTAAATCTCTTATGCAACAAAAATAGCAAAAGCCACAGGGTCTGATTTTGTCTTTATTATCATGGCATATAGCTCTTCCTGCTCACTGAAGCTATTGTAGAGAACATGCCACTCTACAAGAGATTCATTAAAGAGCCAGAGAACCTGAACTTTTCCACAGATCAAGGTTTCACCACCTGACAGAAACCTACAAACACCTTTTTAAATCAATGGGATTATTCTCACAGGTGGAAGATCATTTGCAGTATATAATGTATTCATTTTTATTAGGCTATGCCTCTAATCTGTTTAAGTCCCTAACTTGTTTCTATTTTTATTTTTTCATTTTTCTCAAGCTTCCTGAAAAACAGATGTTTTCATATTCTGGATTCAGTAGGACATCTGATTTTTTTTCATATTTTTGGTGACTGACCCTTTTATATGTTTTCTGAATTTATTTTTCACTTGGTCTTCCAATTATGTCTAGAATTGAGCAGAATTTTAAATTGCCCCATGTTTCTATATTTCTTGCTATTGTGGAAAATATTAGATGCCATAGATTAAGTAGATTGGCATAGTAATTGGGAGGGAGGACTTATGTGTGAGGAGATGTTGAATAAAATTGGCAATGGCAAATGTATGAGAAATTTAGGAAATATTTCAGAGAGAAACAACTATCTACAAGGATGTATGTACATGGAGTTCAAAAAATTTATAACCAAGAATTTATAATGTAATTTTTGAAATAACAGGCATGTGTCAAATATTTAATCAAAAAACTCACTCCAAGTGACACAAACACCAAAAGAATTGTGATATTAGAACACCAATTCATCCAGAATGCCTAGTAGAGGAGAAATGTGTCTAAGTACTTGCCATTGATTGGTCAGCTGCTGTTTCCATGGCAATACATGTACAGCTCAGGCATTTCTCCTCTTCTTTCCTACATTTCCTCCATTACTTAGCAAAGAATGCCAAGATTAATAAACAGACATGCTCGGTAAATGTAAATTACTCCAGCCATTGAAGATGGGACTGATTAATAAGAGAATCATTACAATGTATAACATGGCCCCCAAACTCGGCAAAATAGTTTTTAAAAGGCCTTATATTTTGTCTTACAATTGGAAAATATATCCTTTATCTAGATAGTTTCTTGAATATCCCACGTAGGTGTAGGAAAATAAGGACGAGCACTTTAAGTTGAAATGGGTGAATCCTTTAGGGTTTCTTAAATTTCCTTTTACATATATATTTTAATTTTGCATGCAGAATAAGCACATTTATCTTAGGTATGTCTGGCATCTGAACAGGTTTTTTTTAGGTTAAAGTAGTTCTCTGTTTTGTAAATGTGAAGAATAATTATCACTACTCTTCAGAAGCTGCTACCAGGAAAATACTTTTCAAGGTTATGTGTTGCCATTGTTCTTTTCTCTAAAGGAGCCCAAATTTCTGGGTCCTCGCTGTAATGGAATTGACTGCTCTAGAGTATTTGACCATCTGCTTTCCACTCACTCTGATTTTGGTGACAATACCTGGTTTGTCTTGGGGGTATTATCCTAGTCCCCTTTCTGAGGTCATATACTTTGTTGTGTATAACCACATTCTCACATGCAGGGTGGATGGAAGTTAAGCTAGGTCTTTCTAGTCAGGGCCTCAAATTACCTTGGTGATTGGTTTAAGGATAAGAATGGAACCAAGGCCAAGCTACTGAGGTAGGTCCAACAGTTAATTCTGGAACTTTTGTTGTCTGGGAATGAAGCCCATGAGAGCAGAGGCAAGAGATGGGGAGTTGTAAAGTAAGAATCATGCAAGTACTTTGCTTGTTAATACTATGGGAGTGAAATGAATTAATAATATATGTACTCAAATAGTGCATGACATAGAAAATGTGCTGAATAAATGGTAACTATTATCATTAACATTGCTTGAACCCTCTTTTAAAGTCAGCTTAAATTGGTGTTCTGTCATTTGTAATTGAAAAAGTCTCTCAATGGGTGGTTTGGTGGTGGGTATGAGTGTTAACGCACATCTGAAGAGGTGTGAGCCTGTACCACTTAGTCATATCCATGTTGGTATACATTACTCAATAAAAATAGTACAATTTTTTAAAAGCCTCTCCGTGTCTTTATACCTCCATCTCTATAAGACATGTTCATAAAATTTGAAAAACACTAAACATTAATCTAGTGTTTTTACTCAACCCAAATTTTATACTTATAGGCATGTATATGAAATGTGAATAAAAGTTTATGCACAAATATATGACATGTTATTTATAATAACAAAATTTCAAATGCCTGATTTGTCAAAAATATAAGGAATAGTAAGTACCTTAAGTTTAATTTATATAGGCATATAGTATGCTATAATTAAAATTATGTCTATTAAGAATTTTTAACATGTTGGTTCATGGGAATGAGTCAATGGGAAAAAGTAACAGAAGATTTAATATGTATTTATAGTATAAGTACATGTAATATGATCACCAGTATATTAAATAATTAGTTAAAAGACTAGAAAAAACATTATTATAAAAAATAGAAAACTATTTTCTTTGAGTCTTGTTACTATAAGCAATTTGAAATTTTTCTTTCATTTTTCTGCATACATACACATGCAGAATTTACCGTAAAATAGATTTGCTAATATTTTAGGCATACATTCAGAAATGAGAATTTAGAATAATACAGAAATGTAAAGAATACTAGAAATGTCTAATTTTCTAATTACATCACTTATAGATTTTATAGGAACCAGAGGTTGAGAAGTTGTAAATAACTCAACATCTCACAGTTTTTGGCAGGTATTTTAAGACTCAGAAGACATGAATGTGAATCATATTTCAGCTTCTTGTCACTTCTATTATAACACAAATTTTCCTATATGCAGTACAGAGTGGATGCACACATCTAAATTTGCATCTGGTTTCCATAGTAACTGCTTTTCAGCTTTTAACGTTAAGCACCACCTGTTGTTTATTGGACAAACCAATAAATAACATCAGACTACAGAGGGGAATTAAGGGTACATACACCTGTTTACAAGTCCCATGTCCCTACTACACTATGTCTCACTGACATTTAGTCATACACTATCAAAGACCATGACAAACTCACCATGGCTACACATACAGCAGCTGTATTTCCTGACTTTAGAAATATTAAATCCTTACTTTCACACACTGCTAGAGCAATATGGAGCTCACAGTCAGACATAATAGAAAACTGCATACAGAACTAAGAATTACATATTCTGAGTTTCTGAAATTTACGACACAGTTAAGACTCACACAAACTCTTGGACTTTTCACATTTGCACAAGAACACATACACATCACACAGAGTCTAAATATATCAAGTTATTTTGGAAATTGTATAAACCCTTTTTCTCTGATTCATTTTTAGGTTTTCTTACTTGCAAACAAACCAGCTGTTGGGGAAGACATGGGGACTTTCCTTAATTAAAATGATTTCTCATTGCTGATTTAAGGACCCTAAATTGTGATAGCGAAGGTCTCCCTTCCTGATAAGACTTCCTTTGCAAAGGGCAGAAGGATTTTCAGAAGTTAACTAACCTAGGCTTTACTAACATTATACATATGTGACTAAACCACTTAGGGAAGTAAGAAAGACAAAAGTGGTTTTTTGAAATAAATATGATCAGCTCTTAAAAATGACTTATAGCATGTTTTGTGAAAGAATGTGACTCATCATCTAAAATATTGACTAGAACAGGGCTTTTTAATTAGTCAAATGAGAATATATATTATCTAATCATCTGTGTATTTGCCCTCTGGCATCTAGTTTTTCCTATCATGCAGTTAACCCAGCCACCAGCAGCATCTAAATCAGGAATTCTGAGACACAGATCAGCTTCTGTTGTCAGCCTCTTCTTCCGGGTACCATGTTGCTTTTGTCTAAGCATTTCCTCTTTTGTGATTTCTTCCATTGTAGGCAGAGGCAACAGCTTTGAAGTTTAATGAGCATCAGTAGAAACCCATCTCTATGTGCAATAGCCACGTGATTTATCTGAGCCTCAGGTCTCTGCACAGTAAGGTAATAATATTCATCTTGCATAGTAAATTAGAATGTAGTAAAGCTAATATGACTGAACATGGTGCTTGTTAGGTGATCACACATTTGGTGCCCTTGATCCTTTTTCACTTCTAAAATGTTTCAGGCTCATGAGGTGGAAGTTAGAGCGGTCATCTGCTAAGGATACTCAGAAACCCAGCACTTCTGATGCTGAGCTTCCTCTTGGTTCTTCTTTGTTACCAGGCACCGGAGTAGCTGCTTCGGAAACAAGAATGATGCATCTTCTTGAAAATGGAAAAACATCTCAGAAAGTTATGACTTGCTGGATCAAACTATGAGAAGGCAGAATGTGGCTTTCAGATGCCTGAAAAGAAGTCATCAAAGTCATTTTGGAGATGGTATTTGCAAAGTTCTAAACATAGTGCCTAGCACACTGTGAAAACTTGGTATTACCCCATTTCCAAGTTTTTTAAATGGTTGTCTAGATAGGTCAGTGAAGGCCACACTGGAAGCTTAGCTGCACATTAATTAATTCATTAAATTCATTAAATGAACTGATTATAATAGTGACCATGAACATGAACCAATTTCTGGTTAACTAAGGGTGTGCAAACATGAAATTCTTACAACACATGATGTGTAGGATATCTCGTTTCTCTCAAGACAGAGTAGTAGGTTAAATTGAGATATAAACTATAATATAGTCAATAATTTTACTCTCAACAAAAATCAGCATAAAATGACTCCACAAAATCTTTCACCTTAGATTTCAGAAATATTCTGGATCATAATAATTTCAAATAGGAGCAAAAGTGAGAGATAAAGTCATTCTGTACTTTTCACAATAGTTGCAAATGCTATCAACTTTACCGTTAAAATAGGAAAAATAGAAAGTTTTATACTGCTGGCCAGAAAGCTACAAGATAAAAGTTGCTCATTTCACCCCCAAATCCTCCCACTATAATTTGAGGGCATATTGGTGATGAGTAAAATATCTTGTTTAAAATGAAAACATTCTAGAGGTTAGAAAATTAAAGATCATGCAGACCCAAAATACATAATCTCGAGTGAAAGGCATAAGTTTAGATTTTGGTGGATGGTGGGTCTCTGAACCCACTGAGATTATATGCCAAATTGTGTGTGTGTGTGTGTGTGTGTGTGTGTGTTATGTGCACATTCTTTTGTAATCCTAGAAAACTGGGGGTGAAAATTAGGGTATTGACTGCTTTCTTTCTAAATCAGGATGTGGTTTAGTGTATAGCACATAACTCAAAAATAAAGGACCAGTTTTTTGTAAAAATTTCCCTACTCAAAGCTTGTAGGCTATATAAATTCATCAATTGTGAAGTCAGCCTTAAGCACAAAAAGGAAATATCACAGTAAGTATTCCTTCTTCCTCCAGGGAAGATCATAATTTGCAGAGTGTAATCACCCCCTAATAAGGGCTTAAGCTCAAGAAAAATGACATTGGGATCAATCCCAGCTGCTCCTGCTCTGACCTATTTCCTGAATATTTTTATTTTCAGATGAGTGAATTAGAAATCCAATCTAACTTTGTAGAGGATGCCTATATGAATGTGTTCACTTCTTGCTAATCTGTGATTTTCTAGTGATTCTGAAGAGGTGATCTATGGATGCTGTCAAATACTTGAATGGGTCCTTGTTTAGTTGGCAGAATAAAATAACTACAGATATGGGAAGTAATGTGGTAGAGAACTTAGGATACTTTTCAAGGACAATTGGCAGAACCACAACCAGGAATCTGTTCTATCAGATCCATGGCCATGTGACTTATTTAAAGTGAGGATCAAGTACCATAGAACAAATATTACTAAGCATAACACTTGGAAGTTCATTAATTTTATCGCAAAGCTCATATTTTTAAGACTATATTAAGTACTATTGGGAAAAAATTCCTCCAGAAGTTGTCTAGGCCAGTTTATGCTGCTCTACCATAATACCATAGATTAGAAGGCTTAAGCTTTAAGCATTTATTTTCCCCATTCTGAAGGCTAGGATTTCAACCCTTCAGGGTGTTTGATAGGCTCTTAGAGAAAGAAGGTCCTCTTCTTGATTTACAGATAGTCATCTTTGTGTAGCCTCACCTAGTAGAGGGAAAGATCCTTCTCATCACTCTTTTTTCTTATTTTCAAATGTTAAGTTTTCTGTACTGTCTTTTATTATCATTAGTCTTTGCATGAAGAAATATGGCAAAGAGAGCAGGTTTATTTTTAAGACTATATTAAGTACTAAATATCTTCTCTCATTTTAAATTTACATTACTTTGCCAAGAAAAAAATTACTAAAACTCAAGTTATTTTGGAGATATGTTCATGATTAGTCAGTTGTGTTAAACTTGGTGGCTTTATTTTTCTTGCTGTATAAATAGATTCAGGTCCCAGAAAGAAGAGAACAGGTTATAATTGTATTTGAAACTTGTGATTTTCAATGGATGGCCTGTTATAAGCTAGACTACAAAGTAAGGATGGGAAAAAGAAGGGGCATTTTATTATAGAAACAATTTCTGAGAGTCTCAGTCTGTACTTTTTTCTCAAAATGACTGAAAGAGGGAGGAAATATTAATATGTGCATCAACATTCTTCCTCTGTAAAGGGATAGTAGTTGTTTTGTTCAGGAGGAAGATGGCTCATTTTTACCATCCCTACCCTCTTCCACTAGGTAAGTAGAACATATATTGTCCTGTTTGGTGTGAAAGTGAACTGAAGCTTGGTTTGTACCAAATTCTCTTAGAGGTTTCTTCTAGAAACAGACAACTCAGATTCTTCCTTTAACTCCTACAACAACAAAAAAAGATTATCTTTTAAAGAACTTAGGAAGTTCCTCCCCTAACTCTTAGGTAGAAAGGCTCAGAGAAGGGAGTCATCAATACAACTACATTATAGTTCATATGGGTATTCCTAAAGTTTAGATCCCCATCAAAGTGGAGAAAGATTGCTGCCGCCACCTGAACATGGGAAAGCTAATGAATCTGGAATCATATGTCAAATAATCCAGGAAAGAAGCATTAAAGAATTCAGCAGCATGAAGACCAGCTCCAGTGATATACCTCAAAGTCATGAGGAAAAGCCAAGTCATCTGGTCTATTATGGTGGCCTTGAAAAATCCCTCAGTGAGAGTACAGTGCATTGTGGGTACTATACCACTTGTACCAAATTCAGGGTCTGCTTTTGCTTGCTGAAGCTTAGAGAGGCAAACTGTTCCTATTGTGCTACAGTGATGGCAGAAATGTGCAGGACCCCAAACAATGGAGAGTTAAATGAATCATGGTGTGGGGAAAAGCTGGTGTAATAATGCAGAGGTGTAATATGGTCAAAGTTCCCCATAATCAGTTGGGAAATCCATGAATAATCCAGTTTAGAACATGACAACTCTTGCTATTAGGATACTAATTCCACTCATGAGGACTTCACCTTTGTGACCTAATTACCTCCCATGCTCTTCACATCTTAATCCCATCATATCAAGCACTAGAATTTTAATATATAAAACAAGTTAGGAGAAAACATTCCATCCATGATAGAGGTCTCAAGAATGATAAGATGAGCCGATGTCAACATCATACAACTCTAAATCAGATGTTAAAGTAATTTCATGAGCTAGAAGTACCTCTCTTTTCTCTTAATTTTGATTTTAGAGAGAACACAATAAATGAAAGCAGAAACTAGACAACAGAATAAATATACTACAAACCTACAGAAATTTAGATGGATGGCTATTGTTGGATATGGATGTATATAGCTGGAGAAAAATAGTCATCATCATGCCTATTTTGCAGATGTGGAATCAGATTTAGAAAATAAATAGGAAGTAATGGTTAGAGCCAAATTCTAACCCAGGCTGGTCTGCCTTGATAGCTAATTAAACCGTTATACATGATACATACAGACATTTTAAATCCTTAAATCATATGTATCAACAGTTCTAATTCTAACCACTTCTTGGTGTTATCAAACTCCATTTTATTATTGTATATTATATCTGTGTACTTTTCACGCAAAGAGTACTTTCATGTCTAAGAATGTAATTCATCTAAGCTAACATTTGGTAAATGAGTCTACACTCATTTATAACACCAGGAGGTCTAAAATCTAATTAGTAAGAATCTCAGGGGGAAAAAAAGATGAGAAACAGTTTCTCAAAACTAGAGTTTTTTTCTAAACCAAAATTTATGAATCTCATGATCACTAAATGCTCAGTACAGTAAGTGAAGAAAAAAAGAGACTTTTGTCATGAAAATTCAAAACCACAGGAGGAAAAGCAAGATCCTCAAAGCTTTCAGAGAATAAAACATAACAGAAAAGAGTAACACTAGCCACCTTAGCAGCCACTGGTGAGGATCTGGAAGATTGATACTGGAGACTGATCTTCAAAATATTTCAAACATGAAGGAAACATATTAAGCTTAGACTTTTTTTCCCTAGGACAAAGCATCAAATGTAGGGGAAGAACAGAAAATTTTTTCATGAAGTTATTATAGACTATACACCAGCAAAATGGGTGACAGACAAAATCTACACGATTACACTTTGACCATGATATCTTCTTCCATGGTATTATTCCTGCAAAATATAATAGGGATAGCCCTACTTATTGCAAGATTTTTTTATAGCAAAAGACTGAAATGGACATACATATGATGGGAAGTGGTTTCCAAGAAACATTTTTAATTGCAACAGAAAAAATGCTAAATAGTATGTAGAGTATATTACTATTTGGGGGGAAAAGAGGACAATTGTACATGTGAATATAGTTAGACATGTGTATTTAGATAGCATATATTCAGATCCTTCTGTAAAGGAATGAATGGATTGAGTGACAAGTATGAATTTTTTACTGCAGTGATTATGGTATAAATTTTAAAGAATTTAAATATTAAAGTTAATCAGTGTATATTAAACTTTTTATAATTGGTTTTGGAACTGCTTAATTGAATTTGAACTGAATCATCTACTAAGTCATTAGTATATAAGTTAAATGTTCCTAGTATGAAGCATTTCCTGGCACAACTGTTAGGCAGAACTAATATATTTCCTCCCATGGCACATTGACATCATTCTGTTGTAGCATTTATCACATTGGATTATAGTAGCTATGTATAGTTCATCTTGCCCACTATACCAAGTATGTGGAGGACTCTATGAAGCAGGGATATATAGATACTCATAGAGCTATTTATTCATTTACTCATTAACTAACTGCACTCAAGATGTTTATTCAACCTTATATCTTATGTGGCTGCCCTAGGAATTCAATATACTTTTCCTGAATGGATGTATGAATAAATAAATCAAGTGAATTCAGTGATTCATCATTCATCATAGGATTCAGAAAAAGAGTTCCTTAAGGTCAGTATTTTTCCATAATATTGAGACTTTCTCATCAGAAGCAGCTAATTCTATCATTAAACAGATTTAGCCCTAAGAAAAATTTTCCCTATTCTAAACCAAAGTCTATCTACATGTATGGCCTACTCATCTCTGTTGTTTCTACTTCTTTCCTTTGGGGCTCTAAAGAACATGATAATTTTCTGCATATTTTGAAACAACTGAATTTTCTCTTTAAGAAAAAGGTGGTAAATCCCTACTTTTTCAAGGTCCCTCCCTGATCTCAATCATAATTTTCTAAAGATGTTGAATTTTTTCTTTATCTTTTAAAAGTGCATTGAACCTAAATGAATCCAACATTCTTAGTGCCATGGGATTAGCATAAGAATGGTCATTTGTTCCTGCTATAAGGCAGCTATATATTCACTAATGGACCATCAGATGTAATTGCTTTGGAAGAGACCACACCAAGCTGCAGATTGACACTAGAGTTACAGATACCCAGAAACTCCTGCTTGGTCTAACTCTCATTTATTGTTGGATTTTGGGTATTTTCAAAAACCAAGTGTGAATCTTAAATTTTATTAATATCATGTAGACTTTCTAAGAATTCAATAATTTATTCAAGTTTGTAGATATCATTTTAGGTCCTGACTTCACATCTGAAATGCTTTATATGCCTATCAGTTTTATGTCATTTTTAATTATAATGAAATTCATTGCTATGTAGTTACTATTAAAATTTAATTGTAATAATTACTATGAATTAGAAAATGATTTATGCTGAGATAAATCATAAAAGATATAACACAGAATTATAAAATGACTGAGAATAAGGTATATGTGAATAGAACTAGAGAGAGATAAGGACATAGAAGATGCTTAGAAGAAAACTGCAACTAACCAATTGGTAAAATATAGGAGGAATTTTATCAATGTGCCAAAAGTAATTACTCCAGAGAGAAACACAGACATAGTTATACCTGAATCCTGATTTACTTACTAACAAGACTGTTTTACATGATATTACTTGATAAAATATTGGAACATGCCATTCAAAGTTGGTGTGCTACAGCTATTGTAGATATTAAATCTATTGCCTAAAATTTTCAATTCTTTCATAACCTGAAGACAGAATTCATGCATAGGTAAATAATACTAATATTGGATAGGTCTAACCATCTTTCCATTCATCTCTGGGGCAGAAACCTAATATATATATGCTAAGACTCCAAATGTTAGAAGTGACTTGGCATTTCTCAGAACAGATCAGGTTCAGCTTGCCGCCTAATATTTGTACATGCAGTTCCCTTTGCCTGGACAGCAATCCTTCTTTCCTTTGAAAAGTCTTGACTTAAGGCTTAGTTTAGGCACCCTTTACTTTAAAATGCTAGTGCTCCTTCCCCTCAATCTCCATGTACTTGTCATATCTATTTTGCATGTATGTTTTACAGAGGAGATCTTATTTCAGTACCTCTTTATCTCTATGCTTTTTAACAGTATCTAAAACATAGTGAATGTTCACAGTCAATGTGTGCTGAATGCATGAAGAAAATGGAATATAGAATAACAGTCTGGAATCAGATTCTGGTATAAATTAAGACTTATTGCCTAGGTGGTCCAAGTTAGTTTAAACATAAAGTTGGAAGGAGAGGTGGAAGAGCATCTCTCAGAGGACTCAGCAAAGGGAAAGAGCAAGAGTCCTGGAAGGTATGAAACCAGGAACTGAAGATGCATCAGTATACTATTTTCTGTTCTTTCTTTCTTTTTTCCCCCAGATCATCTGTTTTGTTCTGCTTTCTGGATGCAGAATAGCTTTTTGCATTCCCTTAGCAGCTCCTGTTGTATCCATCTTAGAATTTCAGGCACATGCCATGCCTTGTGTACAGTCTCTCTATTCCCATTCCAAATGTCTGGGAAGTAAATGTCATCAACCCAGATTCCTTGAGTATCACTCACTGTCCAATCTTTCAAGGTCTGCAGAAAGCATGGATGAACATGCCTGCAGAAAAGAGACTCACCAATATGCGTAGGTAAGAGTATTCTCAGAGTTTGAACATTCAATCATTGTGCATGTTCAAATCTGCCAAAGAATGTAGTGAATTGCTACAAGATTAACAACCTCAAATTTCATAAGAAGGAATTCTTTCAAGATTTTATGTAGAAATAAAAGTTGACTATTCTTTATCATGATTGTTCCAAGTCATACCTATCATGAGCAACCAGAGGAATATAGAGTATAAAGGCATGTACAAGTGGAAGGAATATCTTCATGAGAAAATCTGAGGTTAATCTCTTGAAAATCTGAATTTTATCTCCATTAATAATTAATATCTCTGCATTTTTTCCTAAGGTTTTACATTATAAAGACCCAACAATTTTTTAAGGTGTATTCAAGAACAGTGAGTTTACTAGAAGTAGCAACTGATTTTACTAGAACATACAGTTTATGAAAGGAATAGTACAATATAAAAAATCTAGAGTTAGTCTGGAGAGCTAAGAATTTTTAGTTTATTTGAAAGAAACTTGGAAGAGTCAAAACTACTAATTGAACAATCAGCATGATTAGAACTATATTTTAAGACAGCTATGACAGTGGTATAAAGAATGTAGTGAACTGGAAGCTTATGAGATAAGGGACTGTTGTATTTGGGCAAAAATAATAAAAAATAATATGAAATAAAAGTAAAGGGATTACATATAACCTCTTGGATCAAGATATATTTAGCATTTAAGAATTTGTGAAAATTATGCCTTCCTCCCACACAATATTGGACACTTTACAGATCTTTCAAAGCCTAGGCATGACCCTATACTATCAAGCTTGGAATTAGAGAAACATTGATAGTAAAGTAAAAGAACACAAATGGAATTATGAAACAGACCAAATGTGAAGGTGAGAGAGTTTGAGTCAAAGATTATGCGTTGGTTTCACACCGTAAAGACTAGAAAAGGTGTGTTGCCATAAACAGAAACAAGGGAGAAATTAGAAGTCAAGCAGACAAACCAATTTTATAGTGTATGGAGAAGACAATGTATATGACTTTAAACACTTTAGTCTCTAAGATTCTTGTAGGACCGCTGTATGGATATGGGAAAGACATCTATATTTTTAAGTGCCTATTTTCACGGTTGTTGATGTGGCTTAACTCATTGATGATCACTTACACAAGGCATTCACTCATTGTGCACATGAATCTCTGAACACTAAGAATTCAAGTTAATTGCTCACGATCATATAGTTCACTAAAGAGCAGTGAGACTTCAAATTCAGGTGTGCTGGACTATAATAAACCTGTGTTTCACTATGGTCATGCATTGTCTCCCTGCAGATGACTACAAAGGCCAAGGCAGAGCTTAAAATTCACATTCTAGTCAGTGCCAAAGCATTTAATTTGAGGTGTTTTGTAAATGTTTTTGTGTATGTGTTTGTCTTATCTCCACATGAAAGTCACAAATTCTTGAAGGGTACAGACAATGTTATAAATTTCTCTTGCCTTCTTGCACAGTATCCCATACATCCCATGCACAAAGGAAGATACACTGAATACTTAGCTTGATCAATTATTATGATGCCTGATGATAATTGCAAAGCATCTTCATGTTGGGGTTGTAAACCTCATGAATTATTCATTCATAGACCTCCATTTCCTTGAAGACAGTGGCAGACATAACGTTGGAGGGGAAGACTGAGCATGTAGAAATATTAGAAAAAAACTGCCAGTTTCCTTCTCCAACCTTATCACCTCCTGATCTCTGAAACTTTATTCCTTTTGGTGTGCTGCAGAGTTATTATCAGAATGCTGAGCAGTGCTTGATCATGTTTTCTGAAGACTAGTCACATCCCTATGTCACTGTGCACATCACAGGTTTTCATCCCTGTTTCCCAGGATTTATTAATATCTCAACTATGACTGAACTTCCTTGTGATATCTGATCAATTCATGTCTGGCACCTCACACCTCTGTCCACAAGCAACTGGCAGCTACCATCTGACTAAGGAACTAAAAAAGTGATTTGCATCAGCCACACAAGAGAGTTAGTGAGGCTTGAGTGTGCAATTAAAGTAATTTAAAATAGTCAACTGCACCAAATTCCCTCCCATAATTTCCTAAAGAGCAAAAAGCAACCATTAATAATAGCTACCATCTAATTGTCTCATCTACTATTTTGAGAACTTGGTAGGTGCTTTAATTATGTTGACTTATTTAAGACTGAAGTCAGTTACCTCAGGAAAATTATTCTCTGGGTTACTCTAAAGTCTGTGCAATGAAGTACAGAGGAATGCCAAGGAGACAGGATAGAGACAAAATGTGTGGCTTTATAGAGATAGAGCTGCTCAAAAGATCCTGGATAATTCATATATACCTTACTTTATGGGAACCCTGGGAGCCCAGTTAACAACATAATAGTAATGGCTAAAATTACCTATCTTGTTTACTATTATATGCCTAAGAGTGAAATATAGTAGGTTCTCAAAAACATGTGTTCAGTGAAAAAGCAAATAATCACTGAATGAATGATTCCATACAGTTTTCTCCATGTAGCGAAAATACGGATGGTATCTAAAGCTGTTGATCTGACAATAAAGATACAGACTTTGGCATGCTAACCACTAAAATGTGCATGCTATCCACTAAAAAGAGCATGGTATTTATCTTTCACATTACCTGTGTCCCATCATTAGAGAGTGTCTAATGTTTTTAAATGGTATTTCACTGCTAGCCGGGGGCATATTAACTCTTGGCAGTCATTTAGGAATTAGAAAGGATCTAGTTACGAAATCTCTTTCATTCATCATAGCCAATACTATGGTCAGAGAGTTGAAGGCAAAAAGAAGATGGGTATGTGACCTGTCCAGACCTTTGCATTGCTATTCACTAATGTAGGGTTAAGGGGAAGCTGCCCTTGGGAGAATCTAACTATCCAGAAGCCATGGCTTGATCTTTAAAAGGTAGAGTTGAAAGCATCTCTCTGAGCTGTTCAATTGCTGAGGAACCTCAGAGCAACAAGGTTAAGTCAAAAGGAGCTTCCACCCATAGTAACTACCCCACTAGTGGAGTAACCACTGGGATTTCACCAAGGAGAAGATGGCCAAAAACATTTTATACCAGAGATATACATTCTCTTCTTACCCAAGTAAACTAGAGAAAATTACGGACGACTTATCGATTTAAATTCTTCCTCCCTTATAAAAGACAAGGATGGTTTCCTGCTAAACAAGTTAGTGAGAACAGGAGAAAGATGATTATCATAATTTTAATGGCTTCATTGCATTTCTACTTACATTACAATGTCTTTTGAAAGAGGTAGACAAAGACTACAATCGCCAAAGACAGAGACTACTCACTGTTGACCATTTTTTTCCTTTTGTTTGCCCTAATCCCATAGGTAAACTGTATTTCTTCATCTTCCAATGTTAGTTCTCACAAACAGAATGTGAGTGCAAGAGATATGTGCCAGTTCAGGGTTAAGAAGCTAAGGTGCTTGCTCCATACTCCCTTCTGTGTCTCTTCAGTCAGGAAAGACAGCCAAGTTCTGGAGATGGTAGAGACAGAATATGGACAAAATATTTATTTCTGAATTACTATATGGTGAAAACCAGGTGCTCTATTCATCTTGTAATGTTGAATGAATAAGAATTAAACTTTTTCTATGTGGTGCCATTATACGATTTGAGTCTGTCACAAGAGTTTAGCTCATCTTCTGTAGTACAAGATTAAAAATACCTTCCTAAATACAAACTGGTCCAGCCACTATAGAAACTGTGAGGAGGAACCTAAAACTACTGAAATGGAACTCCCATTTGATCCAGCAATCCCACTTCTAGAAATGTACCCAAAGCTGACAAAAACTCTAATTCATGAAGATACCTGTATCCTGGATTTTTATTGCAGCGTTATTTACAATAACCAATATATGGAAACAACACAAATGCCCCCAAACAGATGAATGGTACAGAAAGCTGTGGTACATGTACACATTCGCGGCAACATGGATGTCATTGCCGCATCATGGATGGAACTAGAAGGAATCATGCTGGCAGAAATAAGCCAGAAAGAAAAAGAGAAATATTGGATGGTGTCTCACTTATATTAGGGATAAAGGGAAAAACAAACAAACAGATAAGAAAAATTTAAAACTAACTTTCAGCAGCATTGAGGCACAGAGCATGAGAGGGGGAGGGGGTAGTTGGGGGTGGAAGGGTCAGAAAAGTTTAAGATGATGGTTCATGGGTGATAAGGTAGAAGGTGGTAGGAGAACCCTGGAGTAGATAATGATGTGAAAGAAGAAAGAAAGAAAGAAAGAAAGAAAGAAAGAAAGAAAGAAAGAAAGAAAGAAAGAAAGAAAGAAAGAAAGAAAGAAAGAAAGAAAGAAAGAAAGAAAGAAAGAAAGAAAGAAAGAA
>PVHY01027657.1:0-16011 GCA_004024945.1 Uropsilus gracilis
GGAGGCGCTGCGCTGGGCGCTGAGTGTTGCCTTATTTAGCCCGAGGCGCAGGGACTGTCTGCCTGGTTTTACTCCCAGGACAGCTCAGAGAGGTCAGGCAACTTGCCTGCGGTTGCACAGCCCATAAGTGCGGGTGGGGCTGAGACCCCAGTGTCTGAGCACTGGAGGCCAGAGGAGGAAGAGGGGGGTGCTTCCGCTGCGGGGGTCCAGCGGCAGGACTGGGCTCAGGCCCCTCCCCCCCCCAGTTGTGTTTTGTGGGTCCTGAGGCCAATGGCACAGTGGGCGCCCTGCTTCAGGCAGCCATCTCCCTTGGGTGGGAGGCAGGGGGCCTCGCCGAGGGCCCCTGCGGGTTACGTTAAATCGCAGCGCCCCCTAGTGCCCTGAGCAACGCCAGAGTTGAGGAAGAGGAAGGAAGAAACCCTGAGAGGGGAGGGGACGGGGGAGGCGAGAAAGGAAGGAAAGGGACTTTCCCGGGGCCTTGAGGCGCGCCCCAGGAGCGCTCTGGAGGCAGTTAAGAAAGGAGCCCGCGGCGTCCCGGGCGCCCGGGCAGCGAATGCTCCAGAACACCCGCTGGGAGCCGGCGAGGCGCCCACACTTGGAATCTGCAGCCGGCGCCGGCCCGCGCTGTCCCGGGTGCAACAGCAGAGGGCGCTGGGGTCTCCGTGACCCCGCTGAACCCACCGCCTTCTCGGTGCCCCCGCGATTGGAGCAGCTCGGGCCCACCTCCCGCTGCCGGCCCCTGACCCCAGAAAGCCAGCCCCCCCACAGCAGCCCGGAGACGCGGCCCACAGGGGCCGCCTCCCGCCACCAGGGTTTGGGGGGAGGGGACGCCCAGGCTCACTCCCAGGCTCCCCTGTCACTTCTCACTTTCCCAAACCCTCTTTGAGGCGAATTCACAGCGACTGAGGCGCTCGAGTCCGTCTTCCCAGCTCGAGCGCTAACTACTAGGTGGCACGAAGCACAGGGGGCGGGGAGGCGGGTGACAGCATAGAAGCAAATTGCACCTCAGCCGCACGCGACACCGTTGGGCCCCACCTGAGCAGCATCTGCAGACAGGAGCGGCCGCGGCAGGTGGCCCAGGGCTGTCCTCTGCGCCCCCATGGGCCCCCGCAGAGGGAGATGGTCCCCGGCACACACCGAGGCGCTGCCGCAGGGAATTATGTGGCCTCTGAAGTGTCTGCTCCGCCAATCCGGGAGCCAGAGGGTGAGACCCGTGCAGGAAGACCCCCGAGGATTCATCACCCCATTTTCTCTGACTTGTGTGTTTACATGTTGTCTTTTTGGGGAGAAAAGACCTGAGGTGGGGGGGGTAGGTGCCTCAGAAGGGCCAGGCCCACAATGTGAACTGATCTTCTTTTCCTTTAGTTTCCTCTTTAGGACTGCGCCGAAGAGTGATCCTGATGGAACACGCTCTGCCGGAGTCCCCAAGACAAGCAACAGGTGCACATGGCGGCCATGTGTCCCTGCTGGTGTCGCAGAGTCTCTCAGACTCAGCGTCTTTCCAGAGGAGGAAGAAGGTTGACTTGTGCGGGGGTTGGGGGGGGCTGGGGTGGCGGGGGAAGGGGATTGTACCTGTTAGGCAGAGGAAGCCCTGCCCCCCCCCATTGCTCGCGGACCCCTTCTGCAGGGACGCAGGGTGGCCTGGTGCCAGGCCCCCTGGGGAAGGACATCCGTGGCCGGGCGCTGACACTCAGCAGGAGGCCTCAGAAACAGAGCCGGGTTTGGCGGCAGCTCAGATCCCGCAGGAAGTGTCAAACCCAAACAGGAATCGTGCTTGTCTTCCCGAGTTCGACAGGGTGGATGGGTGTCCTCGTGTGGATGGGACAACTGGACTATTTCAAAACCCTGCCTGGGAGGCTGATCCCGGGAACCAGCCCTGGGGTGGCACGTTGACCTTTTCCTAGCCGGGGGCCACTTGTGGAAGCCCCTGGTTCCTAAGGGCTGGTGAAACTCCGCCAAGGGGCATCAGAGACAGGGAGGCCACTAGGCGGAGCCCAGAAGGGCACCTGGACTCAGGTCAACTCCCGCAGGAGGAGGGGGGCCCCCTTGGCCAGAAATTGAGGCGGTGGCAACCACCCCAGGGCAGGGCACGTTGGCAAAGGTTTTGGAAACAAACCTCTCTGGAGTGAAGCTGACCCTAGTGTTGTGGGTCCCAGATGGGGCCAGGTGGGCTGGGAGGGAGCGCTGTGGAGAACATGGCGGGAAGAAAGGGTGAGTCTTGCCTGTGGGCGAGGGATCATAGTAGCAGTTTTATATGGAGATTAAACTTGCGGGTCTTTGTAATCTTGCTGTGGTTGTGTAAGAGGTGGTGAGGAAGCTCACCTGAAACCTTTGGAGGAAGAGGCTCCTGACACCGACAACTTGTTCAGGGAAAGGGAACAGGTAGATGGAGGTAGGTGCCCCTGGTGAAGGGGAGGCTCTTGGACACCTTTTCTTGTATCTGTCTGTGAATCTGAAATTAGATCAAGATTCAAAGCAAGGCCGGGCATGGTGGCTCGTGCCTGTAAGCGGCAGCCTAGGAAGCCGCGGCCAGAACTAGGGATCGTGGTTTGAGTCCCGCCAGGGGCACGTAGTGAGACCTAGTTCCAAAAAAGTAGCTGGGTGTGGTGGCTTGCGCCTGTAATCCCATCTACGTGGGAAGCTGAGGCTGGGGATTGCTTGAGTCTGTGGTACCCCGGGCAATGTGAGCCTGCGGTTCCACAGGCAAAGATAGCGAGACCTATTCTCAAAAAAAAAAGAAGATTCAAAGTAAAGCCTTTATGCCAGCATGCTCTGTGCTGGCAGGCAGTGGTGCAATAATGTCCTGCCAGTGCAGAGGACACAGCTCCTGGAGACTCGGACGATAAAGGACACGGCTCAGAACCCACAACTCGATACTCAGACTAAAGACATAACCTGTGGAACGTGGAAGCAGGTAGAGAGATGGAGCTTCACATAAGAGGAACACCTCCTGTCTCTCTGGCCCCCTTTGGCACACTAGAGGGTGGTCAATAGCTGGTCTCTCACCTGTAACCCAGCTTCCTAACCTCTTTGGAATGTCCCAAGAGACATATGACCTAGTAATGACTGTTGCCCCCACAGGTCAATTCTCCTGTTATCACGCATCCCTGCATCCTCCCTGCTGCGTGTCACCTACGCTTTGCTCCTTCCTCATGACATCACTGTAACATTTCCTTGCTGGGGTATATAAGGGGCTTCACAACTTCATTAAAGTGGGACCTGGACATGCTTCCCAGGATCCCCGTGCTGTGGGCTGGCCTCACAGATCGCTATCCATCTCTTCCATCTCCTTTCTTCTTCATTCCACACACGACTCCTAGCAATAACCCACAGCTTGGCACTCAGTACTCAGGCTAAAGACATAGCTCAGGGTGTGGAGCCCCCAAGATGTTCACTAGAGCACTGAGCTGTGCCACAAAAGCTTGGGGGACGGTGTGTAGCCGCTCAGTGATCCTGAAACTGTGTCAGCTTCGGGAAAGGGCTCGTGGTACACGAAGTGGGGAAACGTCCCAGGACACGATGCTCGGTGTCAGCCTCGTCCTGTTCAGTCACATCCAACCAGCCTGAGCATGTCTGTGTGTCCATGCGAGCTCCTGACCTCAGCCACTGAGTCCCGTCTGCCATCCTGATCCCATGGCGTTGGGAATGTCTGATGCCCACTATGTGGTCTATTCAGTCTATTCAGGGCCCGGGCAGAGCCACAGAGAAAGGACCTGAAGGACATCCTTCGGAGTGTCTGCGGCAGCTCGTCCAGGTGGTGTGCATGACAGGGATGTTGATGTCCCCTTTTCTGTCCTTGTGTGTGCTGTGACTGTCCCACCCTGAGCAAGGGTCAGTCCCCTGTAAGTCATTTAAAGCAGTAATTGCAGTTACTTAAAACAATTGTACCTTATCTGAAACAATGACAGAGCAGGGAAAAAGCAGCTTTCATCTCTGGGGCCTTGGGTTCAGGATCCCCGGGAAAGCAGTCAAGCTTATCTCCCCCCACCCCCCCATCCCTCCCCCCCCCCTGCTCCCCACACACAAGTTACTCCAGAAAAGTTCTAAGTGTCTCAGCTTTTCCACCCGTGGCTCAAGGAGGGAGCTGTGAGTCCTGGGGCTGCTTGGCCTCTTCTCCCCCTTCTCCTCCCCCTCCTCCCAGAGCGGGGAGAGGGGAGGGCGCACAGACTCTCTCCCAGCACACCTTGGGCCAGGAAGGGTAGGCAGCATGGCCAGCGAGTGAGGTCAGGGCCCCCATCGACAGATGAAGCGACAGAGGCTCAGCGCTGGTGCTGGATGTCCTGGGGCTGGTGCCATGGTATCTGTGCCCACCTGTGCCCAGTGTCCAGGAACACTGCCCCTGTCCTCCGACACTGCCTGACTCTGGCCTGCCCAGGTGGCCCCTGTCCTGTGGGTTCCGGAGAGCTCAGAGCATGCTGTGAGGTGATCGGGGGCTGCTCTCACCCCCTGACCGAGAGCCTCAGCCCCCCTGCTACCTCCCCACAGAGCCTGGGCAGAGTGCCAAGAAGACACCCGGCCAGCGGCTGCCGCCCTAAGATGGCCGCTGAGAAAGCCCAGGCTTTGTTTCTGATGTAAAGCAAAAGGAGGATAAAAAATTGAACAGGGTGGGCACGGTGGCTCATGCCTGTCAGCTTCAGCCTATGAAGCGGCCGGGGCTAGGGATCGCGGTTCGAGTCCCGCCTGGGGCCCGTAGCGAGACCTAGTTCCAAAAAAACAGCTGGGCGTGGTGGCGCGTGCCTGTAATCCCAGCTACCTGGGAAGGTGAGGCTGGGGTTTGCTCGAGTCTGTGGTACCCCGGGCAACAAGAGCCCCTGCGGTTCCACGGGCAAAAATAGTGAGACTTAGTCTCAAAAAAAAAAAAAAATTGAACAGACCATTTTTAAAGAACTATTTTGAGTTGACAAAAATCTGAGCCAAGAATAGCGTTTCCATCTTCCCCGAACCCCTTCTCTCGGAGCAGCTCACTGTACGTGATGTTTGCTAAAGCGGAAGGGTCAGGGTAGACATCCAATATCACCTCAAGTGCACAGTTCATGGGATTCACTCTTTTTGAGAAGTGGTCGTCAAATACACGTGACATAAAATGTGCTATTTTCAGCCATTCTGAGTCTAGGGTTATGCAGCAGGAAGCACGTTCACTCCGCCTGCAACTTTCACCCCAGTTTCCTGAGGGAGACTGTCCCTCAGTGATGTGGGGATCGTTCTTCAGGTCTGGAAAACGTAGCAATGTATTCATCCCTGGAGTAAAACGAGCTCCCTTTATTCCCCTGAAGTCCCCTGAGCTCTACCGTTCATCCCTCCCTCCTCCCTCCCCCCAGCAACTTCCAACCTATCTCCAGAGTTTTGTGTTTTCCAGACTATTGGATAGTTGGACTCCTGCAGCCTGCAATATCCAAGCTGCGTCTTTTACTTAGTGACATGGATTTTTGAACTCCCCATGTTATTTCAGGATATAACTTCTTTTTCAAGGCCAAATAATATTCCATTGCCCAGACATACTACAGTCTGTGATTCAAGAGTGAGGAATTTCTCCTGAGAGAGAATTAAATGCTCTGTTTTGGAAACTGAGATAACCAAGAGAAAGGGAAGAAAAACAGTTCCCTGTAATGCTTCTATCTGAAGACCTTAGTGCTAGTGTTCTGCTAGTAGCTTTTTTGGTTTGATGTGGCTATAGTCACACGAACATGCAGCGGGATTCCTTTTCTTGCTCATTGTAGCTTAGCTCTCTTTGCATTGCACTTTCTTCACAAGCATTTATTCTTGTTTTTAAAATGTCTGTAGTCTTTTCCCTTAACTGGGGATATTGCAATTCCTAAACCATAACTCTGTATCTGATACTGGAGTTGCTTTCAATTTTATTCAAAAGTCTATGTTGAACTGTTGGCACTTAAATTATTGCATAGATGATAAACACCCCCCTCCATGTGTTTGAGTGCACGCGCGCGCGCGCACACACACACACACAAGTGGAATAGCTGAGTCAGAAAGCTGCTCTATTTTGGGAGGGAGTGCTTTTATTCATTGTAGCTAAGAACAAACTCTGACCACCTTCACTACTGTTAAGTGTACAGTTTGGTTGTGTTAAATAGATTTACACTGCTGTGAGGTCCTACTCCAAAGCTTTTTCATCTTGAAAATGGAAAACTCTCTATCTGCAGAGCCTCAACTCCCCATTCCTTGGTCTCCCAGTTTCAGGGAATCCCCATTCCACTTTCTAATTTCAATGAATTTGTCCCAGATAATGCATGTAAGTGAGAGCCACAGGATTTCTTTTGGACTGTTTTATTTCATTCACTTTAAGGTTCGTCTGTGTCATAGTGTTGGAACTTTTTTCCTTTTTAAGGACGGATAATATTCTTTTGTCTGAATGTTCTCCAAGTGGTTTGGCCCTTCATCCCCTGAGTTCCTTCCACTTCTTATCTATTATGATGGGTGCAGTGATACTCAAATGAACAGCTCATATGTGAGTCCCTGCTTTCAAGGCTTTGGAGCTGTATCTACAAGTGAAATTGCTGGACCATAGACTTTTTTTTTTTTTTTTTTTTTTTGAGACTAGGTCTCACTGTTTTTACCTGTGGAACCTAGGCTCATGTTGCCCGGGGTACCACAGACTCAAGCAATCCCCAGCCTCAGCTTCTCAAGTAGCTGGGATTACAGGCGCACACCACCACACTCAGCTATTTTTTTGGGACTAGGTCTCACTACGTGACCCTGGCGGGACTCGAACTGCGGTCCCTGGCCCTGGCCGTGGCTTCCTAGGCTGCCACCTACAGGCATGCACCACCATGCCTGGCACCATAGACTATTTTTAATTTCTTGAGGATTCCTCACACTGTTTTCTAGCTTTTCTGTCTCACCATCCCCCCAGCAGCGCATGCTGTGTGCCATTTACATACCAGAAGAGTCATTCCAAACGAGATAAGGAAAAGCTCTCTCATTAATGGTCCCTAAGAAAACTTAGGGACTAACTAAAATAACCTCCTGATGTAGTGCTGGTGCCCCCGGCTTTTCCTTATCAATGTTAAGCCTATCAAAGATTAGCGACCACCCCTACACTCTACCCCTCCCTCAATTACTCTTTGCTTTAAAATGTTAATTATCTCTCAAAATTGCTTATCTTCTTTGGAATTCACCAGGCCCTCGCCCTGTGTCCCTACAAATACCTCTTCCTTTTATTAATAAAGTTATCTTATAGTTCATACTTCCATTTAACCCCAGCCGTGGCTAAGCCATCTCTTCTCGTCAGTTCATTTCTCGTACTTGCGTCTGGCGGCCAACAGGTGCACACACCTTCCAATTTCTCCACATTTGCACCAGCGTGGGCTGTATTCTTCTTACATTTCTTTTTAAGAGCTGCAAGTCCTACTTTGTAGTGGTTCCCAAACTTCAGGAATATCTTTTGACTTCAGACTTCAAGAGACTTTTGTCCATCAATCATATGGGACCAAGAATTCGCTGCTTTCCTGTCTCTGTCCCTTGGTCTGGAATGTCCGCTCCGGGCATTTCCCTTGGGGCCTTGCTGGCTGTCTACCCGGTTCCATGCCCCCTCCATCCTGGGCGTGTTTCCAGTTAGAAGCACTTCCCAGCCGCCAGCTGTGGCTGTGGTCCTTTTCTCCCCAGTGGTTTGGGGGGGCAGGCAACATAGCGAGACCTGGTCTTGAAAAGCTGCTGGGTGTGGTGGCGTGTGCCTGTAATCCCAGCTATCTGGGAGGCTGAGGCTGGGTATCGCTTGAGTCCGCGGGATCGGGACTATCCTGGGCAACATAGCGAGACCTAGTCTCAAAAAAAACCCAAAAAACTAACAAAAAATTATTTTGATGGTGTTTTTAGAGCAGCTTTTGGGCTCACAGTAAATTTGAGCAGAAGGTGAAGAACTATCCCCTCTACCCCCAACCCCCACACACACAGCCACCCCCACGGCTAGCACCCCACACAACGGGGCATGTGCTACCCTGATGAACCCAGGTTGACTCAGCATCGCCCCCCAGAGGCCCAGGCTTACAGGGGCCTGAGTCTGGCCTCCGGGGGTGCTCAGTCTGTGGTCCTCAGAGAGGCACAAGACATCCAGGCACCCTTGACAGGCCAGGCATGGTGGCTCTGCCTGTAACCTTCAGCCTATGAAGCGGCTGGGGCTAGGGATCGCGGTTCGAGTCCCACCTGGGGCCCGTAGCGAGATCTAGTCCCAAAAAAATAGCTGGGCATGGTGACGTGCACCTGTAATCCCAGCTACCTGGGAAGCTGAAGCTGGGGTTTGCTTGAGTCTGTGGTACCCCAGGCAACGAGTGCCTGCGGTTCCACGGGCAAAAATAGCGAGACCAAGTCTCAAAAAAAAAAAAAAAGAAATATGTAACAGGCACCCTTGAGCCTTTTCTCTGCCCTGAGAGAAAGCTTCACTGTGAAAAGAAAATAGCAAGAAAGGAATCGTGTTGACAAGCGAGTCTTTGTGCTTTGTAGAAAGGAGGGGAAGAGGCAGGTGTCTGCTTTCTTGTCTAAGTAGGCCGGGCCACCTGAAAAGGCTCCCCAGAACCCACTCTCAGCCGTAACCTGCTTCACCCTTGGCTGGGGAGGCGTGGGGCCTGGGCAGGTGTGGGCCAGGCGTGGGCATTTTATCTTTCCATACGTTTTGCTGCTGGAGCTGTGCGCCCGCGTGACCTCTTCAGAATGTGAGTCTGAATAAACGAAGACAGCGGGGACAGCGGAGAGTGGACATGGTTCATTTTAGCATTTTACTGTGACTCCAAGTGCTGTGTGGCCTCGCTGGGCGGACAGCTGCCTGCTAATAGCACTGCTACAGGTCCGGTGTCCACATGGCCTCCCTGCATAGAAGGCAGCACGGCCACAGCCCCTCCCCGCCAGCCCAGGTCCCAGCCCCCTGTCTGACCTGCCTCCTGCCCGCTATGCCCAGGCAAGACCCAGCCCTCCATCTGCAACCCCAGACGGGCAAGCTGCTCACCCCCTTCCTGCCAACGGAGCATCCTAATTACATGATAAATACTAATTGCCCGTGACGAGGATCTTCCACAGTCACAGACATTAAGCAAAGGCAGGCCTAACAAGCCTCGCTGTTAATTATCCGAGCTCGCTGCTCCAGGATTTAATTAAACTTTGGCAGGAGAAAGCAATCCACACCGGATGAGCGAGGAAGCGGAGCTTGCGGAGAGACCCTTCTCTCATCAGGTGGCCTGGAAATGGCTCCAAGTCTTCTGGGGTTTCCCAGCAAAGAGAAAGAGCCACCCAGGGGTGCCGACTGCGTGCCAGGTGGAGCCAGGCATCATCTCATGCATCATCTCATGCATCATCTCATGCAACCCTTGCCACCCCCTTGGGCGCTGGGCCCCATTTTACAGATGAGAAAGTAGAGGGTCGGAGAGGCTTAGCCACTTGCCAGCCAATTAGCAGAACGAGGCCTGTGTGCGGCACAGGCCCTGCGTTTGCACCGCTTGTTGATGGTCTAATTTAGTGTCTGCTTGACTCTCCCAAGCTACATCTCGACTTAGTTTCACCTGTTTATTAGGACAATGAAAGGCTGAAGCAGGTGATGAGAGAGACTGAGGGACACACAGCTACACACCCATGCCCCCCACTGCCAGGGTCACGCCTGGAGGGCAGTGGAGCCCAGGTAAAAGAACACCCCCGGGGGCAGAGGCTTGAGTCAGTCTCTAGGGGAAATAGCTTGGTTGAGCTTTCTCCACCAGAGCCTCCAGGATCAGCACATGTGGTGTTGCGCCCTCCCCATGAGAATGTACCTGCCAGGGGGCCTGCGCATGCGTGAGTGGGCTCACCTGGCCCTAGGGGGTGGTGACCAGAGGGCAGGGTCGCCCTGGGGGAGATGGGAGAGTGAGAGGAGAAAGCAAAGGAGATCTAGAACTCCAGGAGACCTTGGGTGGACCTACTCAAGGAGCTGTCTCTTTGCTGTGTGTTTTTCCTGCTCAGTTAAAATTCCTATGAAGATAGGCTGGGCATGGTGGCTCTGTAGGTGGTAGCCTAGGAAGCCACGGCCAGGGCCAGGGATCGCGGTTTGAGTCCCACTCGGGGCAACATAGCGAGACCTAGTCCCCCCCAAAAATAGCTGGGTACACACCTGTAATCCCAGCTACCTGGGAAGCTGAGGCTGGGGATGGCTTGAGTCCGTGGTACCCCGGGCAACGTGAGCCTGTGGTTCCATGGGCAAAAATAGCAAGACCTAGTCTCAAAAAAAAAAAAAAAAAAAAAAAAAAGAAAATTCTCTGAAGATAAACCCAAGGGCTCCGGCCTTCTTTAGCTGCTGACGAAGCTTCCTGGATTGGGACGCTTGCAAAACAGTTCCTGAGCTAGCGGCTGTGTGACCCTGACGGAGTCACTTGCCACTTGCCCTCCCCACCAATGCTGTACGGCAGGCTGGTTCTACCCACCGGGCACCGCTGAGTGGGCATCTGCCATTCCCTCTCCTGGACACTTGCCCCATTCTCGAGACAATCGGGATCTCTACATCCTCTCCAGCCTCTTCGGAGCTTGTTTCAGTGGAAACAAGTGCAAAGCACCGTTTCTGCTGCTCAATTTGCCTTAATGTTAGGCTGGGAAGGGTGGGGAGGCCTGCATGCAGCCTCCAGGCTCACTGTTGTCCAGAAATAGAAGTGACTCCTTGGGCCTCCTCTCGTGCTTTGCTCCCCAGTCCAGCTGAGATTCATTTTTAGGGAAACTGAAAGCAAGACACGGAAATTGTTTTGTGGTTGCTTAAAAGACAGCAAAACATAGTTAAAGCGCCATCATGGGGTCCCAGCAGCAACAGCACACGGGCGATGAAAAGGCAAGAGGCATTTATTTTCTGACTTAAGTCAGGGTCCAGCACTGATCTGGATCACCCACGCAGCGGCTACATCAGGGTGAGTGAGGACCCCGAGCCCCTACGCGGTTCTCTTTTATCCCTTGGCAAGGGGCTTGGGAGTATGTGAACCATTTTGGTTGGCTAGTAAGGGTTTGGGGATACCTGACCTATTTGGGTTGGCTAGTAAGGGGCTAAGAGATAAGGGTCTTACCTGGCTACTGAGGGGCTTTGCCATATAAGGGGATGCTGCTGGCCGATGGCCAATGATGCCTTATATGGTTGGCTTCTGGCTGACATGGCCTTTATGCCCATATAAGGTTGGCTTACCTGCCCCTTTTCAAAGAAGCCTAATTTTTCCCCCCCAAAAATGGCTGCTTGATATCCGCTAACAAAATGGTTATCATTTGATATTTAACAACATCAAGGTCAAGGTCGTGGGGGTCATGGAAACTGAATGGAGACTCATCAATCCCTGGAAGAGATACGGGTGTCTCTGCTGGCACTGAAGTGTCAGAGTCTGCAGTCTGGGAGTTGGTTGTGGGTTTGAGGGCTGTGTCCCAGGCTCCTCAGTGCCACCTACACCCCAGGTAGACTCTCCCTCCAGCAAGCACCTGGCCACAACCCTCCCCTCCTCAGACCAGGCCTGGCTGCCCTGTTTCCTTCTGACAACTGTTGGGGAGGAGGGGAACTTTTCCTCTGGGCTGTTCTAGGGGTGGTTGAATAATTACATTAACATCAGACAGATTAGTAGGAGGAAAAAAATTACTTATGAAATGTGGAGAGTCCCATGTGGGAAGGAAGAAGAATAGGACAGAAGAGATTAGTAACTATGGGAGAGCAGTCAACTCACAGACGGGGCCACAGAGCATTATCTGAATTGACCCAATTTAGTGCAATTATGAACATCCTTATCTAGCTTGGCAAGGCAATAATCACAATAATCTAGCAAGGAAGGTGAAACTCGATTCCACAATGTACTTGACAAATAGCAAGGATACAAGTAATGATAGGGTGTACCCCCCCCCCATTGTCTCCTGTTTAAGATTGCAGATTTCAAGGACAGGTATGCTAAAATGGGAGAATGACCTTAGCTGGCATTTCCCTTCAGGGGGAGGCAGGGGGAGAAAGAAGTGAAATGGTCAAGGTGAAACAGGTTTCCTGGAAGGTGGGAAATCAGGGTATATAAAGAGTGTGCAAACAAATTGGGTTCAGGTTGGAGATTCGAATATGGAGACTGGATAGAGAGAGAGGTTCAATGGAGGAGAGATGTTAATCGGCCATCTTGTAAAGATGTGGGCCATGTGAGCTTGGCCATGTGGCCACCGAGGGCCTGCAACCCTTGGCTGACCCAGACTGGCAGCATGTGTGCTGAAAGCAGTTAAGGAGTTTGCAGATTTGAACTCCGTGTTGGAGTTTGTTTTGCTGAGTTTGATTTGTGTCTGAAGAGGCCGTGCAAAGGTTAGGCCTGAGAAGAAAGTGAACTTTGCTGGTTCGGCACCATGGAGTTCCTGCTACCTGAAGGTGACAAGGAGAAGACAGCGTGGAAGACAAGGAGGAGCAGTCAAAGGAACATGTCTTCAAGTGTCTGGAGATGGACTCTGTCTGGACATTGGTGAGATGATCAGGACTGAGAGACTGAGGATATTTGGGGCAATCTGGGAAAGGACTTTGGACAATACTGAGAAAGGGTTTGGACAATGTTGAAGTATTCTGAGTCATACATGTTTCTTTTGTAATTATTAGGATAATTAGAAATAACTTTGTTAGAAATAAATTAGTCTTCACTGATAGTCTTACATTGGTTTGGTATTTTGGTTGAGAAGACTGGGGATGGTGGTAAGAACCCACGAGTGGAAAGTTTAAACTGTGTTTTAAAGTTTGTCTTTTTAGGTCTGAAAGAGGGAAAGAAAGCAAGGAGAAGCTGGTAGCTGATGTTTGCATATCAATGGTAAAGGTGATCAGTGAAAATGCTAATGAAGAGTGTGTAGCCTGCTTTGGAGAGAGAAGCAGGCAGATGGGTGTAAACAGTTAAAAGTTAAAGTCAGAAAGTCTTCTTTATACCCTGTTTCAGTAATAACATAGGAATCTACCTATGGGGGAGAATCGTCATTATTTATTAGTCATAAGTCTCCTGAGACATTCCAAAGAGGTTAGGAGACTGTGTCACAGGTGGGAGACCTGTGCTATCCACCATCCTCTAATGTGGCAGAGGGGGTACGATAGATCAAAAGTGTTCTTGTTATCTTACAATGCATCTCTCAACCTGTTCCCACATCTCTCAATGACATTTTTTTGCAGAAGCCAAGATTCCAAAGGCATTAGGGCAGAATAGGGGTGCATATCCCGAGTGAGCGAATGATAGTGGCCTGGGACTTCCGGGAGAGAGGTGAGGGACTAAAGTGACAGATGTGATGCTCTGATTAGATACACACACAGGGTTCTCACAAGAAAGTTTATTCCTGATAAACACCCTAATTCTGGAGAAGCCGCCCTCCTTCTCAATCCGCAGAGTTTCTCCTCACCCTGCTGGGCTTCGATCGTTCTCTGCTCCAAATACGCTGCAGGTCAAAGTGGCACATCTTGGGGAGACCTGTCCTTCACAGCCCAGCTGCCTGTGCACTCGTCCCCGGGGACTCCCCAGTGTCCACCTCACACCCTTCTGCTCATTCTAGAGCCTTCTCCAGTCTTGAAGGACAGCCCAGCATCTACTAACTGTGCTGCCACCTCTTGGAAGCCCTCCCCTCCCACCTAGGTCCACCCTGAGGCAATGCCGGGCAGGGTGACAGCCCCACTTGGGGTCAACAGAGCTGGGCTCTCACTCTGCACGCCAGCACCTGGGCACCTCTGATGGTGTGGGGCCCCGTGTCCCTTGTGCCTGCAGGACACGCACAACTGGCCAGGCCACAGTGTGCGTAAGGCCTGGAGGAACACTCAGGAGGGAGGTGACTCCCACAGTATGGCGCTTCCACACATGGAGGCTCCTGGGTAACACCACTGACCTCCACGGACCCCCTCAGAACCTGGTCACCGGGTTACTGTCCTTAATTGTCCTTAATCTGATCACCATAATAGCTATTGTTTATTGAACAATCGACAAGGGAGGTTACCTAGCCTCTGGGGACCTCTGTTTCCTCCTGTTAAACGTTGGCTCATGATGCCCATTGTTTGGGTGGCTTGAGGGGCTGAATAAAATAGGCTGTGCCTGGTGTGTGCCCCAGCAGCAACTGGAATCAAACTAAACAATGGCTACTGACTACTGACCTTCTGTTGAGATCACCTTGGAGCGAATTGATGCAGTGAGTGACGATTTTGTGGAAAGTGCTCAAGTGTTTGATGGGTTCAAAAGTATCTCCTCTCTACTCTAGGAGGAAGCACAGCTGGGACCTCTTTTTTAAAAAAACTATATATATATTTCACATCATTTTAATCCCCGGGGGTCACCCACCACCTCCCCTCCCTGACCACTCCAGCTGGTCCCCACCCTCCCATTGTGTACTTTCATTTGGTTGTCCTTATATCAGTGGAACCATTTGGTTTCTGTCTTTTTCTTTTTGACTCATTTCTGCTAGTATGATTTCTTCTAGGTGATAGGGGACGCCTACCCCCCTGGGTGTCTCCTGCTTAAGATTGCAGATTTCAAGGAAGATATGCTAAAATGTGAGAATGGCCTTGATTAGAATTTCCTTTCAGAAAGATACAAGGGGAAGGAAGGAGTAAAACAGGTTTTTTTCTTTGTAATGTAATAATTCTGGAGCTGTTCCTGGAAGGTGGGAAAACAGAAAGAATATATAAAGAGGTTTGAAACAAAGAGGGATTCCAGGTCTGATTTGGGATTCAGATCGGCCATTTTGTGGGATGGCCAGGGACTTTGCAGGATGAAGATGTGAGCCATGTGAGCTTGGCCATGTGGCCAAGGCCCGGGGCCTGCAGCCTTTGGCTGACCCAGGTTAGGAGTGTGTGTGTTAAAGGAAGTTAAGGAGTTTGCAGATTTGAACTCCGGGTTGCAGTTTGTTTTGCTGAGTTTAACTCGTGTCTGGGAGAGGCTGTGCGAAAGTCAGGCTTGAAAAGAAAGTGAACTTTGCTGGTTCCCGTACTATGGAGCTTCTTCTACTACCTGGAGGAGAGGACAAGGAGAAAACGGCATGGAATAGTTGGAGCACGCCAAAGGAAGATGTCTTCAAACACGCGGAGATGAACTCTGACTGACTGGACATTGTGAGATGATCAGGACTGAGAGACTGAGGATTTTTAGACAATCTAGGGAAAGGACTTTGGACAATGTTGAGAAAGGTTTTGGACAATGTTTAAGTAATCGGAGTTTTACTTACATGTCTCTTTTGTAGTAATTAGGAAACCACTTTGTTAGAAATAAATTAGTCTGCACTCTGTGAGTCTTGCTTTGGCTTGGGATTTTGGTGAGAAGGCTGGAAATGGTGGAAAGGACCCACGAAAGTTTAGAAAAGGGTAAATTGAGGAACTAGTTTAAAGTTTAAACTGTGTTTCTAAGTGTTTCTTTTTAGGTCTGAAAGAGGAGAAGAGAACTGAGAGAAGCTGGCAGCTGATGTTTGCATACCAATAGTAGGTGAACAGTGAAAGTGCTAATGAACTGTTTGGAGCCTGCTTCCTAGGGAGAAGCAGGCATAGGTGTTCTAATTCAAGGCAAAAAGTTTTTTTTCTTTTTTACCCTATTTCATAGGTACATCCATGTTTCCATAAATTCATCAAATTTGTCATTTTTAGTTGATGAGTAACACTCCATTGTATATATACACCACATCTTTTTCATCCATTTGTCTGTTTTGGGACATTTGGGTTGTTTCCATGTTTTGCGATTATAAACAGTGCTGCAGTAAACATCCGAGCACAGGTGTCCATTTGTACCCACATTGAGGTCTTTGGGTAGATTCCCAGAAGAGTGATTGCTGGGTCGAATGGTATTGAAACAGGGTGTAAAGAGACTTTCTGTCTTTACTTAACTGGATACAGCTATCTGCTTGCTTCTCTCTCCCAAGCAGTTCCTTTGCAATTACCTTTAACCTTAACTGGATACACTTATCTGCCTGCTACTCTCTACAAAGCAGGCTACACACTCTTCATTAGCATTTTCACTGATCACCTTTACCATTGATATGCAAAAGCCAGCCAACTGCTCTCTGCTTTCAGCTCCAAAAACTGCAGAAAAGAAAAACTTTAATACACAGTTTAAA
>PVHY01027658.1:0-15998 GCA_004024945.1 Uropsilus gracilis
TGGACTGTGTCCCCACTGGGGCTCCTATTCCCCCAGAGGCCCTGAACCCGGGTCCAGTCATGGGTAAAACTGGGTGCCAGGCCACGTCTTTCCGGCCAGGTGATCACAAGCCCCAAGGGAGCCGGGATCCCAGACGTTTTCAGGGGCATGACAGTCAAGACAGCGCTCCTTTCCCCACACTCTTCCCTCCTCCCGCAACCCCAATGAGGCCAGGGGGCGGGGTGTTGAGTGCCCTGAGCCTTTCCTGGTGCTAGGTGTTTGGGGGGAATCTTCTGGCAACTCCCCCCAGATGAGGTTTTCACTGGCCTGGGGTCAACTTGGGGCCACCTAGCCCGCAGGAGAGTGAGACACCTCCTGCTGTTCCCCAGCACCCCTGCCCTCTGTGCCCCGCGGACCCGCCTTGGGGGCTCCCGCTCTGCCTGGCTTCTCACCTCTGACCTGAGCATCCCGAGCAGCACGGCGAGCCGGAGCAGGAGCGCAAGGCGGGGCCGGGGCGGCTGCCGCCACGGCCTGAACCCCCAGGCCGCAGCAGCGCTCGCCATCGCCCGGGCACACCTGGCGGCGTTCCTCGCTGCCTCCCGGGAACAGCCAGGTGGCCGCGGAGACTCCGCCCCAGGCTGGGCCAGCTGGGCGCAACCTCCTCGGGTATTCCTTTCGTTCCCCCGCCCTCCCCATCACACCCCACAGCCCCCAGGGGAGCGCTGGGCTTTCCTGGAAAGGACCTTAATCAACGCAGGCCGTTTATGGAGCGTTTACCGGGAGCCCAGCACAAGACCAGGTGCGCCGCGCCCACCTTTGGCTCCCTCCGGGCCACACAGCAGAGGAGCCCAGACTGGGAATTCAAATCCAGACATCTGACCGCAGAGAGATGCTGTCACTCCCCAGGGACCTCCGCTGAGCGATGTCGAATTACAGATTATTGATTGAGCCATTACTCTGCCAGGTGAGCAGAGAGGCCCAAGGTACCTGTCTCCCCAGCACTTAGATTCCTGTGCCCGGGATGTCAGACCCCACAGCACCAAAGCGTGTCTTGCCTGTCAGGGAGGGTCCCCACTGGGCTAGGGAGGGCCTGTAGGCGTCCAATCTGATGTCAGGTCTGAACTTCTTCATGTCTCCATCCCGTGTAAAAACCCAGGCTGTCTGGCCCTGATCCTCCTCTTTGTCCTCTTGGCCCTTCTGGGACACTCCCTGACCCCAAGTGCCCAAAGACTTTGCAGACTTCATCTCCCCCCCGCCCCTCCTGCTATCATGGTTGGTGTCTCCAGAGTCCAGGCTGGTGTCTCCAGGGTCTCTGGCTGGTGGTGATGCCTCTCTGCTGACCTGACCCTGCACCACCCACAGCGAGTCTGCATAGCACCCGCCACCCTGTCACCGGCTGCCAGGCTGCACCTCCCGCGTCCCTTCCTCCACCTGCAACTTCCTGTCCTTGCCTCGGTCCCATCCCTTCCTTTCCCTCACACCTGCTCCCTGACCTAGCACACCCCCAGACCCTCCTTTCAGCCCCACATGTGCTTTTCCAGCCCAGCTAGGACTCAGAGTCTTGGGCCAGTTTTCCGAGAAGCAGACCTGGGCAGAGATTTCTGTGAATGTGATTTGTTGGGGCGACGCTCCCTGGCGGAGGCAGAGAACAGAAGCAGGACAGAAAGGGCAGGAACCACACGAAGAAGGGCTCTGACTCTAGCCTGGTCCCACAGCGCCGGAGGAGACACCAACCACAGCGGCCTTTTGTGCTTTAGCCACTGACGACTGGCCTCTCCCCGGGCTGGGGCTGACCTAGGCAAAGCCGCTTCCAGCAGTTGAAGGCAGTTCGCTGCAGAAGGGGCTGGCTGGAAGCCCCTAGAAGCTAACTCCCAGCATTTGGGAGCAGGTGGCAACTCCGTGAAGGGGACCTGGGCCAGTTGCCAACAGTATCCCCTACAGTAAGTGACCTCAATTTCCTCCCACTGCCTCCCCTTCTCAACAAAACCCCATTCAGGAGACAAACCACCAGCCACCTTCTTGGCTTCTTGGCTTCTTGTTTTACAGACCCGGTCCCCCCACCCATCTGTCACTTTGTATGTGATGTAGACATGGTCTGGTTTGACCTGTGTCAGTCCCTGACCAAGTTTAGACTGATGGGTTAGGGTATTCTGATTGGTTAGACTTAGGTCACGTGTCTGCTAGGTCACGTGTCTGCTGCGTGGGGTGGGGCTAGACCAGTCAGGACTGAGGTTGGGGAGGGCTAAATCTCCAGAGAGAAATTGAGCAGATGAATACTGTTTCTTTTCCCGGATGGTTAGCACCATGGTTTCTTTCCCACTAATCCCGCACACTAGATTTTTTCTTTCTATGTTGAGAGGCACTGCTGTACTTAGAAGCACAGCAGTGGACGGGAAAGAGGAAGATGTGAGAATGGTCTAGAATCAGTGTCTGGATTATCTCCCTTGCCCTTCTTTCATCCTTCACTTTACCCTTAACCTCATCCTAACTGCTATCACCTTACCAGTAACTGCTCCTGCATGCTAACCCTGACCCATACTAGCTCACGGTCACTCAGTTTGAGGTCACTGCTGGTCTTACCCAGCGGGCACCCCTTTGCTTTGATTGTACTGAGGATGAACTCCTAATTTTTTTTTAATTATTTCTTTTGTTTTGCTAAGGGCTTGTGCTGGTGTCTATTTCCCTACAGAATTGCCCTTGGCTGATTGGGAAAGCTAACAGTTTCTTTCACTATTAAATATTATATTGGCTGTAGGTTCGTGATATATGACCTCTGCTATTTTGAAGTAGGTTCTTTCTTGTTCCATCTTGGTTTTTATGAGTTTTTATGATACATGGGGGATGAATCTTATTAAATGCTTTCTCTATGTCTGTTGATATTATCATATTATTTTTATCATTTCTTTTGTTAATGTACTGTATTACATTGATTGATTTACCCCTATGAAACTATCCTTGAATTCCCGATGCACATCCTTCTTGATCATGGTGTATAATCCTCTTATTGTAGAATTCAAATTTATTGAAGATTTCAACGTCAATATTCATTGATGATATGTGCACTTTTCTCATGCTGTTTTTTTATGGTTTGAGTGTTAGGGTTCAGAGACCCCTTTTTAATTTGGCTCTTTCCCCTGCTCTGTACTGCTCCCCTGACTCCCCTTCTTTCGAAGGGCTCTTTCCAATATATCCATTGAACAAGTAGCTCTGTATCAGGCTCTACTTTTAAAGACCTAATCTGAGAGACTCACGAATCTCTAATCTGAGGTTAGAATATTCACTAATACTCACTATTCACTAATCTGAGAGACTTGCATTTTCATCAAATGTGTCCACAAAAACCCCAATTGCATTGTGGTGCAAACATCTCTTTCAGAAACATCATATTGCAAAATCCTGGGTTTCCTTGCTTTTTTCTTTAGCTGCTCTAACACCTTCCAGTCAGCAGAGGGACATGAGTGATAACTTCCCATTTGAAAAACCAATCCAAGTTTCTGAGCATATGCATGAATTCTCTTTTATGCTTCTTATGTTCTACACTGTACATTTGTTTTTGGAATGTACATTGCATCTGTTAAATGCACTCAGATTCCTAATATTTCTCATGTGATAAACTTGATTTTCATAAAATATAAATTTTATATCCATATAAACTATGAATGAGCTAGAATAAATAATTGCTTTGTGTGTGATGATATAAGTTAAATAAATTCTAGAAACTATAAAAATCAGTAAAAATCTAATTAAAAAATTCATTCATAGTTTCATCTCTTGGAAAAAGAAGCTGTGCTAATATTCTGTTGTATTTCATCCAGTGGTTTTTCTTTTCCTGTGCCTGGTGCGATACTATGTTGAAATATTAATGTTTTTCTCCTCTAGAATTCTTTTTTTCTGACAGCCCTCCTGAATTTGAGTGAGTTTGCTCTGAATTTATTGCCTCAGAGAAAGGATGATGAAGCAGAAAGAGAGAAAGAAGTTTTCTTTTATCTTTTTGGTTTTCAAATAATTCAGGGCATGAGCCTTGACTTTAGAGAATAAATAATGAGAGTAAAAAAGGATTCCCAAGACTGGAGAGGAAGGAGGAATAAAGAGCTGCTGTGGCTCCTGAATAAGAGGAACCTGTATTGCTGTCTCCTTCCTTTAGGACAGGACCCCACTTAAGTTGATGGAATCCAGGAGTAAAGGGGATCTATGTCTCACCTTTGGGGCTCAGCCTGGGAAAGTAAGAGCTTCATACTATATGTGGGTAGAGATGGGGTGTCAGGGAGGTCTCAGTGTCTGGTGTGACATGGAGGTGGGTGACTATTTCTCATAGCCTGTGTGCTGTGGGGAGAGTGTGCACTGAGGGAGACTTTAGAAGGGATGGAGGGACAATGCATTAGAGATAGAACTAGAGACAGGATACAATGGCCATGAACACCTCTGGGAACTCAATCTACAACAGATAAAGACAAGGTCTCAGCCCTCTTGCCTCCTGGTATGATGTAACTCCATGGCATGTAAACGCACCCTGGAAAAAGTCTGGGAGAAGCAGGGAATTAAATGTCTTCACATGGTACAAAAGGAGCATAAATAAAAGGTCAATTACATTATGAAGAAATGAAGTTATTCTTCTTTTCCATACTTTAGATTGTGCTCTTAAGTCTTCTGCTACTAGGTAAATACATATAAATCAATAATCTTTCTCCAATCTAGAAAAGAATGGAGAAAGCAGAAATAATAATGGGGAAAATATCCAATCATAGTTGTAATAAAAAAAATCATTATTAATAAATTTAATAGAAAGGCACTGGACCTATATGAAGAAAACTATAAAATCTTACGAAGAATATAAAGCAAACTGAATGAATGAAAAAATATGATCCTGTGTGGGAAGACTTAATATAATTAAAGTGTCAATTCTCACCAAATTAAATTACAAGTATAATGAAATTCTATTAACCCATATTTTTTTAAAAATTGGTTTAAATAAAGATAACATACAAGAATAAATGTCCAAGGATAGTTAGTAAAGAAAAATGAAAAATGAAGATTAATGAGGAAGGGGATCCTCTTACCATCTATCTGAACGTGCTGTAAAAGAATGTCATTATGATTTAGCACAAGAACTGACAAATGTACCAGTTAGACTAGAGAATTTGGTTACATGCAAACAATAGAAGAAATGAAAATTTGAACTCAGCAAAAGGGAAGATAATGTTTCCAGAGAAAAAGGGCAGAGGGGGTGGGGGAAGGAGGCAATGGCGGTTTGGTGGAGTAAATCTGTACTTGCAAGAATTTAATAAACAATAGAGGATTTTTTAATTCACCAGAAGCTTTAATGTTATGCTTTGGCATAATATTGTATCAGGAAGAAAATCTCTCTCTTCCCCCATCCCCCTGCACTCCCCAAATAGCTTTCATTTTTCAGAGCAGTTTTAGGCTCATTGCAAAAATTGAGTGGAAGGTCCAGGGATTTCCCATGTTATTTCTTGCCCCGCCCCACCCCCCACATACACAGCCTCCTCCATTATCAATGTCTGCCTTGAAGGGTTACCTTTATTCCAATCAATGAACCTATTAGTTTACAATAGGGTTCATTCCTGGTGGTATATAATCTATGGGTATGGATTTAATGTATGATGACATAAATCCACATTACACATAATGCAAAGTGGTTTCCTGCCCTAAAAATCCTCTATGCCTCACCTATTTATCCCTCCCTCTTTACTAACCCTGGCAACCACTGATCTATTTCCATGATTTTGTCTTTTCTAAAGGGTCACACAATTGGAATCATACAGTATGAAGTCTCTTCACCTACTGACCGGCATTTAAGTTTCCTCAGGTGTTTCCATGACTTGAAAGCTCATATCTTTTTATTGCTGAGTAATGTTCCTTTGCATTGTGTTGTAGATTATTTATCCATTCAGCTGCTGAAGGACATCTTGGTTGCATCCAAAAATCAGAAATTATGATGAAACTGCTGTGAATAATAATAATAATGCAGAGATTTTTTAAATGGTTGATAACTTTTCACTGAAGTATATCAGATCTATAGAAAAGTATTCAAATTATCAGTTGCATAGTACACACCCATTTTATGTAGAAATCAAGAAACAGAGCATGACCAGGCACCCCAGAAGAGTAACCTTTCTAAGAGTACCTCATTCTAAGAGTAATCTTTATATTCTCTTCCATTACCATAAATGTATTTTGCTTATCTTTGATTCCTATGCAAATTAATCTACAGTATGTTCTCTTCTAGCTTTTAAAAAAGCATATTTTTGTGATAATGTCCATGGCCTCAAGTGCAGCTACAGTTCCTTCTCATTGCTGTAGTGTATTAAACTGACCTTACCACAACTGATATACTCGTTCTAAGATTAATGGGTATTAGGTTTTTTTTCTACCAGTATTGGGTTATCATGAAGCATGCTATGAAGATTCTCTCACATGTCCTTTGCTAACATACCTATGCATTTCGGTTGGATATACACTTAAGGAAAGAATGTTAACTCATAGGATATGTGGATGTTCAAGTTCAGTAGATTTTGTCAAACAATTCTCCAATCGTGTACCAACTTGCGTCTGCTAGTGGTAAGAAGTTTCTTCAGCAATACAGAAAATGCAGAAGCTATAAAAAAGAAACCCAGATATAGTTGCGATAGATAAAAATAAAAAAAAACTTTTTAGAAGGGCAAGAGATAAACAAACAGCAGATTTGAAAAATATTGGCAGCACAGGAGATAAATAAAGATTAACATCTATGTAATATGCAAACTGCTCCTATAAGTTGTCAAGAAAAAGACAAACAACCAAAAAATATGCAAAGGCTATGAATAGACACTTACATAAGATCAACTCTAAACATGAGAAAATGTGCTCAAAGTCACTAGCAGTCAGAGAAATGTAAAAACAAGATTTAAAAAAAGTAACAAGTATATCACTTTATGCCCATAAATTTGCAAAAATTAAAAAGAAGTCTACAGCGATGGCAAAATGCTGATAATTGCTGAAGCTGAGTTGTATCTGGGACTCATTATACCATTCTATTTGCTTTCAAGATGTTTGAAACTGTCCATAAAATAGAAAAAAAACTTAAAACAAACAAAAACAAGGAGACTAAGTCTGTTGCTGCCAGGAATTTGGGGAAGGCTGTACTTTCATACGGAGCTGGTGGAATGTAAATTGTTACAGCCTTTTGGGGATGCAGTCTGGTAAAAGCTGTTTAAAATTAAAAATACATAATCCCTTTGACCTGGAAAACCTATACTTGGGGGTTTTGCCCACAAAAATAAAAATTCTTTATATACATATATTATATATGTATGTACTACATATAGATGCTACATATATAGCATATGTATATATATGAAAGTTTATAATGGCAGAGGCATAAGGTACTTATTGCTGCATTGTTCTGAGTACAAACAAGTAGAAACAAAGCAAACATCCTTCAACTGAGAAATAACTGACCTAATTACAAAACATCCTGCTTTGGAGTATTATGCAGTCACTAAAAATAACAGTATACTCATTAACTTAGACAGATTTCTATGAGTTATATTGAGTAAGAAGAGCAAGATGCAGAAAGGGGCATTCTAGGAGCCTACTTTGTAAAACTATATAAATTATTTTATATGAGCATGAATAAAAATACAGAATGCAGTAATCCAATACACTGATTTGCTAACAAGACTTCTGTGGTAGGCTGGAGGGGGTGCATTGTAGGATAGAAGGGGGTAAAACCAGCAAAGGAGAAAAAAATATTTTTTCAGAAGCTGCTCAAAGCGTATCACATATATTCCACTTCTATGAGTATTTGTGCACATGGAGGGTGTGTGTATGCATTAATGAGCATGTAAGTCATTGGCTGGGTGACTAGCCATTTCCATAGTGTACAGGGCAATTGTAATCTCCATGTTTCCACATTCGGCTAGTTACGTGCATTAAAATCTTTGTTGCCACAAAAAGATCAAGATGATGGTTCATGGGCGATAAGGTGGAGGGAGAACCCCAGGAAATGCACTGATGCAAGATATTTATATAAATACATAAATATGTAAACAAGATGATTAATAAAAAAATAGAAATCTTTGTTGCCCCCTTTCACTCTGAGTATTAAAGAAAGCACTATTGAAAACACATATGACCCTCTCCTTCACATACTTGATTTTACTTGCCCTGTTAACTAACTTGCAAGGAAGATTTTATTGTTCCCATTCTAGAGAACAAAATTTCAGAGAGGTTAAAACATTCGCCCAAAATTACGAAACTCCTAAGAGCCAGTGGTTCAGACTCAGTTCTGCCTGACTTCCCGGCCTAGAGCCTTAACCTGCGTGTTATATTTCCTTTCCCAGTCCTTCTCCCGACGTGTTTTTCACAGGTGCACCTCGTCGACGCGAAGGCGTCACAGAGGTAGCTGCTTCTGTCAGACCCCGGCAGAAGCAGTTCTCATGACTCATTTGGGCCAGCTTGCTCACCGTAGCTGGTTTGCAGTCAAGGCCCCTTAAGGGTTTTCCATACTTGATCCCCTTGTGTCTCTAGGAAAACTTGTGGCCCAACCCGGGCGTGGTGGCGCGCGCCTGTAATCCAATCTCTGGGAGGCAAGAGGCCTGGGATCGCTTGAGTTTGCGGGTTCGAGACTGCCCCGGGCAACATAGCGAGACCTGGTCTGGAAAAGGCAGCCGGGTGCGGTGGCAGGCGCCTGTAATCCCAGCTACCTGGGAGACTGAGGCTGGGGATCGCTTTGAGTCCGCAGGATTGGGATAACCCAGGGCAACATAGGGAGACCTAGTCTAGTCTCAAAAAAAAAAGAAAGAAAACGTGTAGCCCAAATCTCCTTCAGGGACTCGCCACGGTCGGATTCAACGTTCAGGCGTTTCTCTATTTCCTCCCACTTTGGGCGGGTGGGAGTTACCACCCTCCTCTGTTGGGAGGACTGAGGTGAATAGAGGTGCCTAGCTTGGCTTCTGCTACCTTTCCCAAGTCCTGGAGGAGCCATCTGTCTGCCTCGGGAGAGGTCTCTAGTGGTGGCCCTGCGAACTGCAGGCTCACGGTCTACGAGAACTGCAGAAGCCGCCAGCCAACTCTTCCTTGCTGGTAAAGTGGGGTACTGGTTACATGGCCTGGGATCCCGGCCAGAGGCAGCTCACAGGAGGAGACCTCTGCGAACCTGATCGTGCTGTCCTGGAATGGGGGCAGCTTGCACAGGCAGTTTTGTGTATTTCATTCAACCTGCTGAAGTTGGTTTCTGAAAGTCCAATGCTACATTTCGGAAATTTTGTGAGCTTTCAGTGAACGGGCGCTTTAATTACACATTAGGTTATATAAGTTTATAATTACATAAGTCATATCTAAAGCAAAAGTAATTAATACTTGAAATGCATCACTGCCTAATTATTTTACTGTTTTCTCTGCTCTTGAGATTATGTACACATACATTTACGGGGGAAATACTATATAATGACCGCTAGGATGCATGCCATCCCAAGGTCATGCTGTTGCATTAGCAGCTAGAAACCAGCCATGGAGGGAGTACACACACCATGGAAATCAGCAGCTGCTGCAAATCAAGAGCTTGGTTTATTAATTTATTGACTGCTTAGGGTTAATGAAAGGATTATTAGTGGGAGGAATGAGGGGTACCCTGGAACCCCCAAACCTTCCTGCTCTGTATGGATTCTGCTATTTGCTTTATACTCTTGGTGCAAAAGATCTTCAAGAGAAAAGAACATTGACAGGCGTGGTGGTGTGCACCTGTAATACAATCACTGGGAGGCAAGAGGACAGGAATCGCTTGAGTTTGTGGGTTCAATTCAAGACTACCCCAGGCAACATAGTGACACCTGGTTCTGGAAAAAGCAGCTGGGCATGGTGGCAGGTGCCTGTAATCCCAGCTACTTGGGAGGCTAAAGCTGGAGATAGCTTGAGTCCATGGAATCGGGACTGCCCCAGGCAACATAGCGAGACCTAATCTCAAAAAGAAAAAAAAGAAAGAAGGAAAAAAGTACATTAATACAATTAGTGTGCAATAGAGAGAAGAGAAAGAATACAATTAAAGTTACGTGGCCCCTCATGAGTAAATGCACAGCCAAATAGGATTTGTCCAAAACGGGCACATTGAAGTTAAAAAACATACAAGGCTAAGTCTCAGGCACCTTCTGGTGGGGACCCATAGGGACCCTCCCTTCCTACAGGGAGGACAGAAGAGGCCAGAGCAAAATCAAAATACAAGTCAAGATGAAGGTGGCCACGGTCGGCCTCCCTACAGGCCTCTCACCCACGTCTGTTGACTTCAGGGGTCTCCTTCCAGATCCCTCAAGTCCCTGAGACAAGTTCAAGGCAGAGAAGTAAACATGGCTTCCTTTTCACATGGTTCTCTGCTCCACATGCCTCCTGCAAGACCCGTCTCTCCCTCCTTCCCCTCCTAAATCCTTTTCCCCGTCTCTCTGGCTTCTCTCTGCTTAGTTCCACCCTTCCTTAGGTGGGCCAGGGGACCTGGCACCTCCTCTGACTACGGGGAGTACATTGTTACAGGATGAAGAAAATATTCATCATTCAGATTAAACTTCGAAGTGTGTGATGTCTGGGAATGGTGGAATGAAATCAGGCAAATCTCGTGTTCAGAAGCTCTTGTGTGACTCAGCAAAGAAGCGGCGCACACCATGGAAGAAGGAGTGAAAATCTTCCCTGTTTCACTTCCTCTTCCTTGTTGCTAATGTAAACAAAAATATCCCCATAGGAGCACTGCGAGCTGCATTTGGAAAGCAGCATGCCACTCCTTATTCTGCAATAAAAGGTTCAAAACAAATCGAGAAGCAGAATGCTTTTATGGTCAAAGTGTGATGGGTCTCAAGCTTTGCTGACCTTTCTTAATAAAATACAAGAACTTTGTAAAAGGAAATCCTGTTCCCCAAACCAGCAAAACCTTGCAGCCTCAGCTCCTGGCTTGCTGAGCCACCATGCTGTTGAATAGCATCTGTTTGTGGGGATAGGGAGTGTTTCCTGCGTAGTCGACACTTGGCAGGGGGTCCCATCACTATTTCCACACTGTGGGTGTGTGGTGTATGGCTGCGACTTTTCCTGAAAGCTGCCAAGAGCCTCCCACCTCTGTGTCCTCAGCCAGGCCATGCCCTGGTGTCCAGGTGGCCCTGCTTGGCAGCGTAAGACGTGCGCTTTACCTGCGACCCCATCTCTGCCCTGGAACACCACCCACCCTTCTTTTAACCTGTACTTCCTGGGGTGGGGGGTAGAGGGGTGTAAGAGTCTCCAGATATTCAGAGCCTGGGAACAGAAACAAGCACTTCTGGAGGGCGAGTGCCCTCCTCCAGTGGGCTGAATGCTTGCAAATTGATTTCTCTTCCTAGTGAAGACTGGGCTCTTTCTGGTGTAGGATCTGGGTGCTTGCTCGACTGTAAAATGTTGGCCCCACCCCAGACCTACTGAGCCAGAAATGCCCAAGACGGAGCGTGGCAACCAGTGTTTTCGCAAAGAGCAAAATCAAGCTACAAGTCAGGATAAAGGCTGCCATGGTCGGCCTCCCTATGGGTCTCTCACCCACATTTGTTGACTTCAAGGGTCTCCTTCCAGATCCCTCAAGTCCCTGAGACAAGTTCAAGGCAGAGAAGTAAACATGGCTTCCTTTTCACATGGTTCGCTGCTCCACATGCCTCCTCCAAGTCTGGTCTCTCCTTCCCAAGTCCTTTTTCCTGCTGGTGCACCCTAGCTTTTGAGAGCTCAGTCTCGGTGTTATAACACAAGGCTCTCCAAGAAAGGGAATACAACCATGGAGGGTAGGCTTGCCTCTCGACCTTCCCCCAGCATGAGGGGCTTGAGGGGGATGGCTTGCATGAAATTTAAGCTCAGAGGTGAGGGAATTAGGACAATTGGCATCTTCACAAAACTGAAAGCAAAAGAATTTTTTCCCTTCTATCTTCTCTGCCTCTCCCTTGGGTTAGCAATGGAAGCAGGGATAGGTGTCTAGATCCTGGATCTGGCTTCAGGGCCAGGAAATGCTACTGTAAACAAAAACCAGGGCTTTTATTTAAGTGGGTGCATCCGACATATATGGGTCTGATATTTGCTTGTGTTTTCTAAGTTTTGGGACGCGAGGCTGGCCTTTGGAGATTCGTATGGGTCCCCTGACTTCCAGAACTTCATCTTGGACACACTGCTTTTTCCTGGCCTATGAATCTTGATCCCATATGAGGTGTAATCTGGATGGGAGCTGAGTGGGGAGGGGAATTCTCTGCCACAGATCTTGGCGCCAGAGAGGCTTTCATTTTGAAGTCCTTGGACGCATCAGGGAAGAAGCAGTCGGAAGGGGCTGTGGGCTCCTCTCAGAGTTCTCTGCCAAGTAGCTTTTAGACTCTTCTCAGAATGGTTAATTTTTCTTGCCCCCTTGCCCACACCCCCTGACAAGAGGACTGGTTTTCGGTCTTTGCCTTACCTAGAGAAAGGCCCCAGGGCCTGCCAGGCCTGGCTGGTAAGAGTTTTGATGGTCAGACTTTGTCCTGAGCATTTCACTTTGTTTTTGTTTTTTTCTTTCATGCTTTTGAATAGTCTAGCTCTTATCTCCCTTGAGCTTAGTGTGATAGAGAACTGCTGGTGTGTGTGTGTGTGTGTGTGTGTGAGAGAGAGAGAGAGAGAGAGAGACAGACAGACAGACAGACAGACAGACAGACAGAAGGGAGGGTAGAAAGGGAAAGGGAGAGTTTGGTTCTGCCTACATCTTTGATAAAAGTCTTTCTGGAGATTCATCTGTCTTCATCAAATTCAGCAGCACTTGCTTTGAGGCTAAGTGCGGTTATGACACCTACGTGCAGCAGGGGGCGATAGTGTGAAGCGCTTAAATGCGTGACTGCGGTTGTAACTGGGTTTGACGTGACTTCAGTCAGTATTTCCTATACATTTGTTACGCATCTCAGCGAGGTTTTCAAACACGCAGCCTAAAATATAGGTAACTTTATTGATAACGTGTAGGTATAATGACTGTGCTGATGTTACATATGGTATATCATAAAATGCAATAATATTGGGATTGACACGGAGCAAAGTGGTGAAGTTAACTTTTAAAAAGCTTCATTGAGGTGTAACTGGCCATAAACTGAACCGCTAACAGTGCACAATTTGATAAGGTTGGGCTTGGAACCACCCCACAGTTAAGATAATGAACGTAACCGCCACACGCAAATGTGTCCTTGTGCCTCTGCATGCATTCCTCCTCGGCTCTTTGCTGCACCCCCAAACCCCTTCTACCCTTATCCTTCCTTGGGCAACTGCGGGTCCGTTTTCTGTCACTGCAGATTAGTTTACAGTGTGTGAAATTTGATATAGACGACACCGTAGTCTTTTTATTTTTGGAAATCAGGCTTCAGTCTAATTAATTTTCAAAATAATTAACTTCGTTGACCTTTAAGGTAATTATGGATGAGAGCCTCAAGGATGAAATAATCTTTTTTTTTTTTTTTTTTTTTTTTTTTTTTTTTTTTTTTTTTTTTTTTAGACTAGGTCTCGCTATTTTTGCCCATGGAACCGCAGGCTCTCGTAGCCCGGGGTACCACAGACTCAAGCAATCCCCAACCTCAGCTTCCCAGGTAGCTGAGATTACAGGCGCGCACCACCACACCCAGCTATTTTTTTGGGACTAGGTCTCGCTATATTGCCCGAGTGGGACTCGAACCTCCATCTCTAGCCCCAGCAGCTTCGTAGGCTGAAGCTTACAGGCACACGCCACCGTGCCCGGCCTATGAAATAATCTTTTAAAAATAACATTTTAATGGTAAAAAAAGAGATTCTTCCTCTCAGATGGTAGATGTTTATCTTCATGTTCTGGACACGAGGGTTTTCTTTTTAAAATGAATTAATTTTCTCTTTTTTTTTTGAGACTAGGTCTCACTATGTTCCCCGGGTACCACAGACTCAAGTTGCCTGGCATACCGCAGACTCAAGCGATCCCCAGCCTCAGTCTCCCCGGTAGCTGGGATTACAGGCGCCCACCATCGCACCTGGCTGCTTTTTCGAGACTAGTTCTCGCTATGTTGCCTGGGGTAGTCTCCAACTCGCGAACTCAAGTGATCCCAAGCCTCTTGCCTCCCAGTGCTTGGACAACAGGGGCGTGCCACCACACCCGGCTGAATTAAAATTTTTTTAACTTTAATTTTTGGAGCAGGAGTACATGGGTGTGGCTTCCCACTGTATGGAAAGGTATAAAGTGAAAAGTCCCCCTTCTGCTCTCACCCACCCACCCACGGTGCCTCATGCCCTTCCACCTATCAGGTGTTAGTTTCTTAGGTATCTTCCAGCTTTATTTATGAAACGACGCATATCCTGTGTATTTCATATTTCACCAACTTTCTACAGAAAAGGTAGCAAATTTATTCACAACACTGCAGACTTGATTTTTCTTTGCTGGGAAAATCAATACTGCATCAAAAAACCTTGTACCATTTTACAAGTGTGCAAGTGTACCCGGAGGGTGAACGCTTAAAAGATGGATTGCAGGGACCTAGAGTAGACAGTTTTCATCTTGATAGATAGCACCCACATTCCCTGTGCAGGGCTTATGCCAGTGGGTTATGCCACACCCACTTGCTCTAGGTGACTCTCCCTCCAGTTCCTCACCAACCGTGTTGATCCAACTTTTGGATTTATTCCAACCTCAGAAGTGAAAAGTGGTATCTCAGTATGGTTTTAACTTGCACTTCCCTTCATAAGAGGGCAGTTGACGCTCAGGTTTTAAATGTCTTGCTAATTGCAATGGTTTCATAACATCTTTTTCTAACATCTCAAAGCATGAAAGCTACCAAATGCATAGCTGATGTGTTCTTCTGTGACAAAGGAGATACTTGGGTTTAGATTCTGATGCAGACCAGGCGTGGTGGCACACGTCTGTAATCCAAGCTCTGAGAGGCAAAGAGGCCAGGAATGGCTTGAGTTCGCAGGTTCTAGACTACCCTGGGCAACATAGCGAGACCTGGTCTTGAAAAAAGCAGCTGGGCGTGGTGGCAGATGCGTGTAATCCCAGCTACCTGGGAGACTGAGGCGAGGGATCGCTTGAGTCTGTGGGATTGGAACTACCCCAGGCAACATAGCGAGACCCACTCTCAAAAAAAAAAAAAAAAAGATTCTGATGCACTGACATTGCAAACGTGACTCCTGTTATTTGTTGAGAAATGAGGACAAATACTACTTTAAATTGCATTGCCATGAGATGCAAATGAGCCATCAGAGGGTGTACTGCATTTTTTCATGTCCTCACCCTCAGACAGACTGCCCCAGCAGACCACAAACACTGTCTCCATAGCATTGGGTAATTTCAAGGGCACTTGCTTTTGAATCACCTATTGACTTAGGAACTCAATTTCCTGCCTAAGAGTAGTCCATTGTCCTGAATAAAAGCTCCTGTTTCCCTTCCTTCTTGAGTAGTAAGTAGAGACAGTGTGCTAAATTCTTTGCCTCACACTTTGTAGTGGTGGGAGGGACTATTCGTTTATGTGCTTTATGTCTGTGAGACCAGCAGGCTCTGTATATCTGGGGTCGCCTCTAGAGCCTTAGGGAAAGTGAAACAGGGTGAAAATGAAGACTTTCTGACTTTATCTTTTTACACCTATCCGCCTGCTTCTCTCTCCAAAGCAGGCTACACACTCTTCATTAGCATTTTCACTGATCACCTTTACCATTGATATGCAAACATCAGCTACCAGCTTCTCTCTGATTTCTTTCCCTCTTTCAGACCTAACAAGAAAAACTTTAAAACACAGTTTAAACTTTCCACTCGTGGGTTCTTACCACCATCCCCAGCCTTCTCAACCAAAATACCAAACCAATGCAAGACTATCAGTGCAGACTAATTTATTTCTAACAAAGTGATTTCTAATTATCCTAATAACTACAAAAGAAATATGTAAGACTCAGAATACTTTAACATTGTCCAAAACCTTTCTCAGTATTGTCCAAAGTCCTTTCCCAGATTGCCCCAAATATCCTCAGTCTCTCAGTCCTGATCATCTCACCAATGTCCTGACAGAGTCCAT
>PVHY01027659.1:0-16035 GCA_004024945.1 Uropsilus gracilis
AGGAGAGGGACCAGAGTGAACAGAGGGGTTGTCAACAGAGGTTGGGGGAGAGACTCTCCAAAACCATTTGCCTATACTATAAAATCTGAAGATTGAATAAAATTGAAATTATTAAAAAAGAAAAATGACAGCTGGTACAGGGGTGTTTTTTTCTCCCTGTCTGAGAGGATTGGGTCAGACTGGGACAGCAGTGTGCCTCAGGGCAGTGTGTGAGCTTCCTTGAGCGACACTTGCATGGTGGAGAAAGCCACTGAATTGGAATCCCAGGCTGCCAGTGCTGGGTGGTCTTCGAGCCAGCCCTGCTTGACAAGACATTCATCTGTCAATGGGCAATTGGCCTGAGCATGGGCAAGGGTGGGAGTGGAATGACCCAGCCCCTCAGAAAGCCAGGCTGCAGTAGGTTACAGATGGAGGATTCTTTCCCTCCTGGGAAACACAGGTTCTCACCAGCCTGTGGCAGAGGGATTTCTTAAAGGGGAAACTTGCTTAGGATGGACTTTTAGGGTCTCTCTGAGACCACCTACAACTGGCTGCTCCCTAGCTTCCCTGATGTCAGGGTGCACTCTGTGCCTGGGTTCTGAGTGCAGCCCCCAGCGCTTAGTCCCCCGGACTTACTTTCCGCTCAGAAAAGAGGGGCTCACCACTTTTCAGGGACCCTAGGGAACCAGCTGGCATTTTCTGTTGAGTTCCTGAGCTTCATCAAATGGGCTCCCCATCCAGTCCTCCAGGCACTCACCCCCAGGGGCCATCCCTGGGTAGCTTCTGCCACATCCAGACACAGCTGAGGAGGCTGCAAGGAACTTTGAAGAACGTGGGCGGAAACACCCCCTGCTGGAGCAGAGGTGCTCCCACCATTTCAGGAAGCTGCTTGTTATTTATTTATTTGTTTATTTTTGAGACTAGGTCTTGCTATGTTGCCCGAGGTAATCCTGAGCCCACTGACTCAAGCGATCCCCAGCCTCAGCCCCCCGGGATTACAGGCACCCAGCTGCTTTTTCAAGACTAAGTCGTGCTATATTGGCCAGGGTAGTCTTGAGCCCCTGAACACAAGTGATCCCTGGCCTCTTTGCCTCCCAGCACTTGGATTACAGGTGCGCGCCACCATGCCTGGCTTCAGGAAGCTGCTTAAACAGGTGTTTAAATTCAAAAGCATGCCCCCCCCTTTGGCTGGCATGCCCACCACTGTGGTTCTTAAGCAATCTCCCAGGGTGGGTCAAGACATGCTGCAAGGTTCACCAGGGTGCTAGCAATAAGAGCAAAAATAGAAACAAATCGAACATCTAGAGAGAGGGAACTGAAGCCACTTGGAAAACACCGGTAGATGAAATACTGTGTAGCTGATAAACATTTTATTTACAACAGGCTGGTAAAACATGTCAAAACACAAATGCTTATAATCTAATAATTAGGTGGGGAAAGTGGAATATGAGCTATATGTACAAAGTTATTTGCAAGTGAACACCAGCAGATGATGCTGAGAATAGAGAACTGCAATGAGATGCAATGATGATTGTCTCTGCTCAGTGACATGGATGACTTGTTTCCTTCTCCCCTCCCCCATCGTTCTAGTATGTGGAGCAACGCCTCCCCCAATTCATTTGAAAAGAGGAAAAAAAGAACATAGTTCTGTAACTCTTCTCCCATCTTGAGCCAAACCCAGGTCACCTTCTGCTCCCCTTGGGTTCCTCTTCCTCCTGTAGGTAGGGGTGTCAGGAAGGTGAGGCTCCTGCCAGTCCTGGCCTCACCAAGTATGCACCTGACCTCGGGCAAGCCCAGGAAGGCCCTAGCTGGGTCATGGGCACTTCTGGGGGGGGGAGGGGAGTAACCAAGTACAGACTCTCTGAGCTGGAGGAACCTGAAATCCACAGCCCATTGGTCCTCAGACTCAAGTGTAACAATGCCAGGAACCTGTGAGAAATGCAGAGTCCTGGGCCCAGCCCAGAGGTGGTTTTGGTAGGTGTGGGTGGGGCCCAGCTTCCCAAAGGAAAGGGAGGCAGGTGGTTCGCAGCCAGATGGGAGAAGTCAGAATTCCATCGAGGCCGGCAGGCTCCCTCAGCAGCTGATGGGGTGAGTCTGGGATGGACCAAAAGGAGGTGAGGTCTGGAGCGGGAGGAGACCTCAGTGGGCACCGGGGCTCAGGGGTGTTCTGTGGCAGATACAAACTCAGATCAGATCTCCTGAGCCCTGGCCCGGTGGGGACCCCCGGGCTACACACGCTGCTCAGAGGCAGGAACGTTAGGGGTCTCAGTCTCCTCTTGGAACTACGAGGGCACCGCTCCGGCTCCGGGCTGATGAAAGCTTCCAGTCCGATGGTGGGAGGAGAGCCAGGGAGGAAGGGGAGAGCCGTGGAGCCTGGCAGGGGCCTCAGGGTGTTGCAGAAAGTTTGCCTGGACCACGCAAATCGAGCCCCTCAGATTCACGTGGCCTGGAGTGTGCGGGGCGGCTAGACGGGGATGAAGCCCAGCTGCTCACTGGACAACTGCAGGGGAGGCTCCAGGCTTGTGCCCCCCTCGGGGTCCTGCGACAAGGCTTCATCTTCCTTTGAAATCTGTAACGACAACCGGGGTGGGTGCCAAGAAGCCGAGCGGGCTGCAGTGGGAGTGTGTCTCTGGGGAGCTGCTGGGTCCAGGCCAGCCTTTCCCACAGCCCCTCTTTCCACAGTCCTGCCTAGGGGCACAGCACCGGCAACTTTCCCCCAGAACTCCAGGCTTGAGTAATCACCCCGCCCTAGCACCCCACCTCCTGTTCCCCGGAGGACATCCTCGGGGCCAAAGGCCAGGTGCTGGCTGCAGTCGTGGGACTCCTGCCAGCCCAGAGCTCGTTAAGCTGTGACTCCCAAACAGCCATTCAAGAATTTTCTGGATCAGGAAAAAGAGGATTTGAGGCCAAGAGCCCTGCCTTCCGGGGCGAAATGGCCCAGGCCATGGTGATGATGGCGAGTGGGTGGATGCTGAGGGAAGACGTCCTCCCCCCACTTCCCAGAATTGTGGTGAAGCCAGACTAGGTGGCTGTAGAGTCCCAGGGCCCTTTGCCCACACCTGGTCGAGGTGCCGGATCTCTGTGTAGGGGCAGGGGGAGGGCTTGGGGCTTGTGCCAGGCTCAGTGGGTCTGGGGAGGTTGATCACAGCATACTCTGGGACCCAGCTGTTCCCCAGACCCTGAAATACAGACTCAGAACAGCCTGTTCCTGGCAGCAGGGATGGCAGGAGGGAAGGGGTGGGGGGTCCAGGGAAGAACACAGTCACAAGACTTAGGCCCAGTTTCCTGTGTCTCACATGATCTTAGACAAGCTGTCTGGTTCCTCAGGTTCCTCAGCTGTAAAATGGGACTAAGAGTATTTCCCTTCAGATAACAGTGAATATTTGTGACCATTTATGGCTCGACAACAGGGAGCCGCCATCACTTTGTTTTCATCATTCTCGGTCCCATCCTTTAGGTAGGAAGAGTGTGCAGTCTTCTTTTTTTTTTTTTCTTTTTGATACTACGTCTCGCTATTTTTGCCCATGGAACTGCAGGCTCATGTTGCCCGGGGTACGCCATACTCAAGTGATCCCCAGCCTCAGCCTCCCAGGTAGCTGGGATTACAGGCGCACGCCACCACACCCAGGTATTTTTTTGGGACTAGGTCTCACTATGTTGCTCCGGGCAGGTCTCGAACCGCGATCCCTACTCCCAGCCGCAACTCCATAGGCTATCTCTTACAGGCATGCGCCACCGTGCCCAGCTCTCAGTTTCTTTGCAAAAAACCTAGAGTGAGTGAAGTGAACTGAATAGCAAACAGCACAGGAAACATTCTTAAGTGATCATAGACTGGCCAATGCCTCTCTGGTCAGGTGGGGAAACTGAGGCCCAGAGGAGTCCAGAGAACATGCAGAAACCCAGCTCCTTACTGGACCTTGCTGCCCCCCACAGGTTCTCAGTCAGGAACTCCGGACCCCCCATCTCCTGCCGTTTTGTCCTGGTGGGTGGCAGAGCAGAGGTGGAAGCGCCCAGGCTCCCAGCTAAGTCTCCCAAGGACACCCCAAATTCCTTCCATTCTACCTCCAGACTCTGCTAAAAACTAGAGAAAAACCCACAGGGAAACCAAAGCAAAAAAAGCTCTCAGTGCTCTCCTGGGAGATCTCTCTGACATGCCCCCATGCCCCCACAGGTGGGGTGCCGCGGCTCAGGGAGAGACCCTCTGGGTTTCCCACCACTGCAGCCCCCTCTTCTGGAGTTGGAGCCCCAGGACTCAGCAGGCACAGCAGGAGGCTGGCTCTGCAGGCGGCCCCCCCCCTCCGTTGTCTGGGTGACCTTTCCCTCACTCCGGTCCCCCACCTTTGGCCTTGGGGAGCTTCCTGAGATAACAACAGCTGCTTCCTTGAGAAGGCCCAGTACCCCATTCCCACCGGGGCTCTCCCTAAGGGCATCAGTTCTGAGTCTTTTGTCCTCACTGGCGCCAGGAAAGGTGATGGTGTTCCCCCTTTCCTGCCCCACATTTAAGGGGACTTGAGTGGAGGCATCTCTGAAAGCAGCCACGATGTAGTCAGGTGGGGTTTCTGTCTCCTGTGATGACTGCAACAGGATTGGGAGTGGGAAGGGACCGTCTCTCGGAGGGGGTGGGGGCCTGCAGTCTCGGGACACAGCTCCCTCTACAGGAAGATGGGGCGAGGGATACCGGGCTCTTCCCACCCCTGTTCCCAGAGTGCCAGCCTCAGCCTGGGTCCCATAGCCAAGGGGAGATCAGGGAGTCTGGAAAGAGGAGGGATGGTGCAACGGAGTGAGAAAGCTGGATCCCACCTCTGCTCGGGCACCTGCTGTGTGACCTCTGGCGACACTGCCACCCTCTCTGGGTCTTGGTTTCCTCTTCTGCCAAAGCGGACTGGTCTATGGTTGTCAAGCTCTGGGGTGCTGTCAGGGCTCCCAGGGGCAGAGTTTAACATTCGGGTTCCTGGCCTCCACCCAAAAGATGCAGTTGGGACTGGAATTAAGGAGAGTGTGTGTCTGCAAGTTCCCCCACAGCGCCAGGTGTTCTGAGCAGGGGTTTGTACCAAACTTAGAGAAAGCCTGGACTAGATGGTCTCCAAAGTCTTCCTGGTGTTCTCTGATGGAAACAGGGTGCTGGGCTGGGAGAAACCCCACCTACCACCTGAGGGGTGCAGTTTGCACCCTTGAAAGGTCAGTCTCGGGAGGCCAGTCCTGTCCTAAGGTCATCATGGAGGTGGATCAGGTGCAGACGCAGGCATGGGGCCTCCAAGCCCTGACTTTGCCCCAGAAGCCAAGCATGGGCATCCGTCCACCCCTTTCTTACCAAATGTGAGGGCTCGACCTTCTCATTCTCTTGTATCCCCTCGGCCAGTTGAGCTGAAAGAGACCGGAAGAGGCACCTTAAAGGGGGGGGGGGGTAGCCAGCAGCTGTTCCCAGAGGTGGACTGGCCCCTCTGTCCCTGGGAGCAGGGGCCTCGCAGAAGAACTGGCAGGCAGGTTGGGCAGAGAAACCCTTCTGTCTCAGCCCCACAACCTTCTGAGATCTGAACGTGGAAATCCGCTGTGCAGCCTGAAATCAGCTAGGGAGGCAATTCTGTTAATATCATTGCTCCTGAATCCTGCCGTGCGCTAAGGCCTTTGGGAAATTGTGCCAAAATGCAGATTCCATCTTTCGGGCCTAAAAATACAGGATTGCTGGTGCTGCCAACGGGGGGCCCCAGTGCCAGGGGTGAGGGTCCAGGGGTGAGCTGCTGTGGCCGGGCATGTTCCCAGGCCACGTACTCCTCCCGGCCTCTCCTGAGGGGCCGTGTGGACACAGGCAGAGCTGGTATTTCTCCCTCTGAGCTGTGCAAACACAGACATGCCCCTTCGTCACTCTGCCTGTGTTTCTTCTCCTGGGAAAGGGGGCACTCGGAGCGAGCAGTTCCTAACGCCACCATTTTGAGGAGATGAAATGAGTTAGAAGCCACAGAAGCCACACAGCAGCCTGGGCCCGCGGCTCTGCCGCTGTGATTCAGCTGACACGCTCCATCTGTGCCTCCGCCACCGGCCGCAAAGGGCCCGTGCACCGGGAAGGTGGCTACTCTGAAGGACGCCAGGTCTTGAAGACTCACTATGGAAAAGTAAGGGGAAGCTGTGTGTCCATGTGTTCTTATTGACTCCACATTTATGTGGAATTTATGTTTTAGGTATAGTGTAATGAAGCATATTATTAGAATTAACGTCACTAGTTCCTTTTCAATTGTTTTTCATGGGACTACCAGGAAAATTCAAATGACATTTGGCTTGTATTCTATTCCTGTTGGATGTATTTTTTCCCCCTTTTTTTTCTTGAGACTAGGTCTTGCTTTGTTGCCCAGGGTAGTCCCAAACCCGTGGACTCTAGTGATCCCCAGTCTCGGCCTCCCAGGTAGCTGGGATTACAGGTGCCCACCACCGTGCCCAGATACTTTTTTTTGAGAACCAGGTCTTGCTATGTTGCCTGGGGTAGTCTCAAACCCGCAAACTCAAGGGATCCCTGCCCTCTTGCCTCCTAGCTCTTGGACTATAGGCGTGCACCACCACACCCAGCTTAGATATATTTCTGAGGAAGCTGTGGCTCTAGGAAGTTAGGTGACCTGCCCAAGGTCACACAGCTAGAAAATACCAGAGCTGGGATTTGAACCTGAGCCTTGAAAGGGGCTGAGCACCTCTAGAAGTCCAGTGGCAAGCAGGGGGTCACCACATTCATCTAGTTCAGATACTGGGTCCTGCCCACCCCTCTACCCCTGCCCCAAAGTTACCCCCCCCCCCATAAGGAGCTGGATTGCAGAGAATGGGCATGAGTTCTCTGGGATGGAGACAGATGAGCGAAGGCAGATGTGAGCAAGATGGAGGCCCCAGTCCCTGCTCCCCGATTTGAATTATTTTTTCCCCAAGTTGCCCTCCTGTGGTTGGCTCAGCAGGGAGAAGCAAGCTCCCATGTCCACAGCTCAGGCAGACCCACAGGGTCTTGCTGGGGCAGTGGTGTGGGAACTGCAGATGTTAGTGAGGCCTCTGGTTGAGAGCTGCCCCTCCCCCACCCATCCACCTTGGCTCACCTTCCTTCCTCCAGCGAAGCACGCAGCGGCTGAAAGCGACCAGGCCTGCGGTCAGCAGAAGGGACAGTAGGACCAGGACAGGGGCCAGAATGCGGACCATCGGGATGGCCACCCTGTGGGTGAAAAGGAAGGAGCCAGGGGCTGCTACAGGTGTCAGCAGCGTGACAAGAGGCTGTGGCATGCAGAGGGAGTGTTAAGTTCTTGTTTGCACGAAGGCAGCTGTGGTTTAGAGATGAGCTTGGTCCCGGGGCTCACCTGGACTTGGAGCTGTTGCTGCTGGGGACGCGGCTGGTGTCCTTTGCTGAGGTGGGGTCCATCTCTGTGAGCAGGCGGGTGGTCCCTGCAGGGGGAGAGGTCCCTGCGTGAGGAGAGGTCCCCGCGGACGGAGAGGTTCCTGTGTACAGGGAGGTTCCTTGGTGGTCACACGGGGGGGCCTCTGTGAATGGAGAGGCCTTGGCCCCCGTTGTCCCCTGCTTGGTTGTGGTGACTGTCGGGTGGAGACCAGGAGGAGCGGATACCGGGCCATTAACAGTAGGTTTCAGAGCTACAAGTCCAAAAGCAATGCCTCAGCATCTTCCCTGACCCTTCAGTCCCAGCCTCCCCAGACTTCTGACCTTTGACCCCTGAGCCCTGTCTCCTCAGGGTCCAGTTCTCAGAACACCCCCAGAGAAGGACACCGCAGGGAGCAAACACACCTAGAGGAAGCCACATCTCAGGCCTGGCGCCCTTGGTGTCCCAGAGGCCTTTGGGAGGTGCAATCCTGCCTCACCCCCACCTGAGTGAGCCATTCTAGGGGCCACTTGGTGATGCCTTCCTGCCCTCCCTCAAGTCCTGTGTCACCTCTGTCCTCACAGAGTCCTTGCCCAGGCCCAGGCCACTGCCCATGCCTCAGCGAGACCTTGATCTGCAGCAGTGGCAGGGCAGCAGGGCGGAAGGAAAGTCCAGAGGTCGGGGCCCGAGGTTCAGACTTCCCCTCTCGCCCCTCAGACCCCGGCTGCGACAGACGCAGCACCAGTTTTGCTGTGTCACTGCCTGGCTCTGCTGCTTCCTGTGTGACCCCGAGTGGGAGCTGACAGACGCAGTACCAGCTTTGCTGTGTCACTGCCTGGCTCTGCTGCTTCCTGTGTGACCCCGAGTGGGAGCCGATGCCTCAGGTTCCTCGCTGCCAGTTCAGCTCCCAGCAGCGTCAGGCCCCAGGCAGGCACTGGCTGGCTGGCTGCTTCTCTGAGGATTGGGAGGAGGAGAAAAACCATTCACTCACTCAGTTCTGGGGCCTGAGTTTGCCAAGCTTTTGCCTTAGGCCGGAGGCTCCTTGTAGTAGGAGGCTGAAAGAAGGGAGCGGGGGTGGGAGAGCAGCAGGGACCTAGAGGAAAGGGAGAGGCTGGTCTCAGAGGAGGCCAGGATCTGCTCACAGCCAGATTTCCTGCCTCTGGAGCAGCCAGCAGCTGAGTGGGGAGCACCCCCACCTCAGACAGACTCACTGTCTTCTCCCCTCAGCCACTCACAGCGGACAGAAGATTGCAGCCGATACCTGCTCTTCACTCACTGAAGTCCCTTGGTCTCCCACTTAGCTCAGACCTTCAGCTTCCCTCCAGCTGCCAGCGCCGGGATCCCATTCCTCCCTGCTTCCCAACAACCAGTGGCTCCTCATGGCCTGTCAGCTGAAGTTCAGAATTTCAGTGTGCTTTCCAGGCCTTTTGTTTACTTATTTATTTAAATTTATTTATTAAAAAAATGTATTATTATTATCATTTTTGAGACTAGGTCTCGCTATGTTGCCTGGGGAACCGCAGACTCAACAATTCCCAGCCTCAGTCTCCCAGGTAGCAGGGATTACAGGCATGCGCCACCACGCCCAGCTATTTTTTGAGACTAGGTTTTGCTCTGTTGCCCCGGGTAGGTCTCGAACCTGCGGACTCAAGTGATTCCTAGTCTTGGTCTCCGTTCTTAGGCTGGGATTAAAGGCACATGCCACTGTGCCTGGCCCTCTTTCCAGGCCTTTTAAACTTGGACTTCCAGCAACCCAAATGCCCCAAAATAGACAAATGGTACAGAAAGCTGTGGTATATGTACATGATGGAACAGTATTCATCAATCAAAAAAGACAAACATGTCATTTGCAGCAACATAGATGGAGCTAGAAGGAATTGTATTAACAGAAATAAGCCAGAAAGAAAAAGAGAAATAGTGGATGGTCTCACTTATATGAGGAATAAAGGGAAAACAAACAGATGAGAAAAATTTGAAACTTACCCAGCAAAACTGAAGCATAGAGCATGAGAGGGGGAGAAGAGGAAATGAGGGTGGGAGGGGCACAAAAGACTAAAACAATGGTTCATGGGTGATAAGGTGGTGGAAGAATCCCAGGGTAGATAATGATGCAAAATAAAACAGATAATAGAAAGAAAAGAAAACACTAATGCATTAATCTGAGAACATTGGATTTTGACATAAAATATTTCTTAAATATTAATTTTTTTTTTTGAGACTAAGTCTTGCTATTTTTACCCATGGAACCGCAGGCTCTCATTGCCCAGGGTACCACAGACTCAAGCAATCCCCAGCCTCCGCTTCCCAGGTAGCTGGGATTACAGGCCTGTGCCACCACGCCCAGCTATCTTTTTGAAACTAGGCCTCGTTATGGGCCCCAGGCGGGACTCGAACCGTGATCCCTAGCCCCGGCTGCTTCATAGGCTGCAGCTTACGGGCATGAGCCACCGTGCCCGGTTTAAAAAAATTTTTTTAATGGTCAACAGAACTGAAGCATAGAACAAGAGAGGGGAAGGGAGTAAAATCAGGGGAGGGATGGCCACAAGAGATTAAGGTGATGGTTCACAGGGTGACAAGGTGGTGGGTGGTGGGAGAAACCTGGGGTATACAACAATATAAGATATATAAATGTGTAGTCAATTGAAAATAATTTAAAAATATATAGGCACTGCATAGGGCAAATGTGAAAAAAAAACCCAAGAAACAAAAAACAAGGTGACTTCCACTCACCTTGCCAGCCTTACCTCTTCCCTGTCTGGGGCACCAGCCACATGGAGCTGCCCTAAGACCTATTGGAGACCGGCCAGGCCAGCCTGCTTCCTTGGACATGCTGTTCCTTGGTGTGCTCTGCATTCCCTTTCCCTCTCTGTCCAGGACCCTGCTTTCTCTCATTCAGTACTGGCTCAACAGCCGCCTCCATAACACTATCCCTGGAAGGGGCAGGTCCCTGTTGTGTGCCTGCATGCTGTGCACACACCCTTGAAGCTAGTGCCCCATTATACTGTGTGGCTTGCTTGCTCCCCACGAAGCTGAGCCCCACCAAAGGCAAATGGCCATCTTCCACACCCACCGTGGGCAGTGACCTTGAGTAGCTGGGGGCCACCAAGCTCTTGACTTCCCCCCTCGACTTCCCCACATCAGCTGCTTCCCTCCACCACTCTCTATTCTGTTTTTTTTTTTTACTCTTTTGGGTCAACGACTAATCTTCCACAAATAAAGAGTATTTATCTTTCCCCTTCTGATATTTACACTCCACCTTGTCACTTCCATTGCCTGGAGCCTCGAGACAATGATGATCAAGAAGTGCATGTGGGTGCTCTTGTCTCATTTTGATTCAGGCAACTCTACTGTTTCACCACACTCGGGGTGGGTTGACTTGAGAGAACTGATTCTAAACTTTTCCAGAATCTTGTGAGCCAGCTGTTCAGCTGTTGGTGGCTAGGAACAGGCCATGGCAGATTCATTGGTACCATGGAGGTTGGCCTCACCAAAAGTCACAGCTGCTCCAGGTAGCCGTGGCCAGCATACCCTTGTCATCAGTCTTTTTTTTTTTTTTTGAGACTAGGTCTCACTATTTTTGCCCGTGGAACCGCAGGCTCTCGTTGCCCGGGGTACCACAGACTCAAGCAATCCCCAACCTCAACTTCCCAGGTAGCTGGGATTACAGGCAAGTGCCACCACGGCCAGCTATTTTTTTGGAACTAGGTCTCGCTATGGGCCCTAGGCAGGACTCGAACCGCGATCCCTAGCCCCGGCCGCTTCATAGGCTGAAGCTTACAGGCACAAGCCACTGTGCCCAGCCCCTTGTCATCAGTCTTAATTTCCAACACCCCAGCAGCCCGCAGAGAGAGGGGAAGGTCTGGTTCAGGCAGCTTCTATAATAACTGATGACCATCCTTCTCTGTGTAATTATAAGTGAGGTTAGGAATCAAAAGAGGAGTGCCTCAAATATAGGTTAAAATTGATCACCTCTAGGTAGAAATGAGGTCTGAATACTGACAAAAATTGAATGAGGTAGAACATTTTGTAAATGATGGGGAACAGCTGCAGTTGTTATTATTCAATGAGCTTCTTCGATGAGTTTCCTCATTTCCTTGAATTAAAGACTCATAGCTGATGCAGATCTGGTGGTTGGGAGTGAGGAAGGTTCTGGGAAGGGGTTGGGACCCAGGTATGAAGCCAGGAGAGGAAAAGGACCAGCACCAAAGCCAGAAATGACCTGTATTTTTGAACCATGATTCTCTCCTTCCGATTACCAGGCCCTGGGTAAGCCATCTTGGCTCTCGGATCCTTAGTTTCCTGTCTGTGAAATGGGTACGAAGCCCATTCATCCTCACTGACAGGCAGGCTGGGGCTGCCCACACCCTACATCTGCTTGTGCTCTTCAATGCCGCAGCACCAGGAGAGGTGTACCACCCCAGTCTCTATTGCCCCCCAGTTCCACAAGCCAGAGGCTGGTGCCCAGCTACTCCCAGCATGGCCCTTGGCACTTTAAGGTCTGGGCAAGGGGCGATAAGAGGAGAACGCTGAGCCACATGGCTGTGATGCCTGTGGTGGGCCCAGAGCAGCGAAGGTGTGACCCGCCTAGTGGTGAGCAGAAAGAGTTGGGCCTCGGGTAGCACCACCTGTGCCCCCAACGCTGCCACACACTGCACCTGTGACCTCTTCCTGGGTCCCCCCAATGCCCACTGCACCTGTGACCTCTTCCTGGGTCCCCCCAATGCCCTAAGAGGTTGGTATGATCACCACACCCCTTTATGACAGGGAAGCTGCATCCAATTGATCACCTGCGCACCCTGCCTTGACCCCCTTCTTTCCTCCTGCCCCCACCCAGGAGAGACGTATGTTACCTGGAAAAACGATCAGCTTGACCTTGGAAACCTTATCGAAGCCCAGTCTGCTGGCCCCGCACATGTAGCTCCCGGTGTCCTGCAGGGTCAGCTCACTCAGGGTCACCTTGATCTTGCGCTCGTAGGGGTCATCCTGGATGGACACTCTGCCCTCCGTGTTCGACCGGCCGTCTTCTCTAGCGTAGATGAGGTCCGAACAGCGGGAGAGCAAGATGCCCATATCCCGACACCAGTACTTGGCGTACTGCTGCAGGTCCTCCCCATAGGTGCACTGCAGTGACACGGTGTCACCCTCAAAGCCACTGACCTCCTTCGGACCCACCATGTCTCCATAACCTGAAACCACAGCGGGGGTGGAGGGCTGAGCTCCCTGGAGTCAAGTCCCAGGGTCACGACAGAAGGCTTTCCATAGTCACCGCCTTCTGGGGGCCACTGTTGTCAGACTTGGCATTTGATGGGGGGGAGGGGGACAGGAAAAAGAGCTGGTACTCCACTTCCGGGCCCCCCAGGATTCTTAGAACAGGGCTGTTGCTGTTCCCTAACTCGGTGTATTGGTGGGTGGTGGCAAGGAAGCTCTAGATTCAGACAAGCTGGAGTTTGAATCCCAGCACTGCCACTTAGTAGCTGTGTGACCTTGAGAAGACACTTGACCTCTCTGGGGTTGTGTTTGCTCATCTATAGCTAATGACGTCCTTTTTCGCTGAATTAAGAGGCTACATGTGAAAACAGCCCAGGGAATTGATGAAGCGAGAGGATTCTTTACCCCTTGGGTTGCTGTGAGGGTCAAGAAATATTTGCGGAAAATAGGCAAGGTTACTTGGGGTGTCTTATCTGCCTCTAGGCTTGGCCCAGAGGCAGGAAATGAGGTTGAGAGAGATAAAGCTCCTCTCACAGCCATAAAGGGTTGGATCCCATAATTCTGGGAGAAAACCTGGCTTTGAGTAACAGAAAGAGCTTGCCCCATCTGAGGGCTGAGGAAGGCGAGGGAGAGGACGGGTAGGGAACAAGCCCTGGGCAGGCTGGCAGCCACATGCAAGGGACGGGCACTGTTGCTTTAGGATGCCCTGTCTCTTCAGACCCAACGACAGAGTCGGACAGGAGCCCCACATCCCTCCTCCCTGCACCCCATCTCACCTGGGAGGACCAGGCAGCTGCATAGCAGGATGAGCGGCCACATGGTGGCCTGGGCTGCGGGAGCACACACTGGGAACTGGAGCTTCTCTCGGGTGTCACTGGCTTTAACTTCCTCCAGCAGCGGGAAATGTGGCCGGGGAGGGGAGGGGCTGTGGAGCAGCCCTGTGGACTTCCAGCTCTGGAGGCGCCTCCACCATTCACTTTACCAGTGCTCAGTATGTGCCAAGCTCGCAGCTGGCCAGCCATGCATGCGCTTCTCCCATCTTGGTGCCCCCCCCGAGGGTCTTAACATCCTCAGGGCCATGCATGACGGGGGTCTATGTGTGGACTCCGTGGAGTCCATGAATTGGGAAGGGAAAAAAAAGCACAACTTTCAGTAGACTCTGAATAATAACGATTTTTCCTCTGAGTGTTAGCCATGCCTGAGACTTTGTCGCCAATAAAAATCAGACACCAGCACATCAGGTTGTCACTGATAGCTGGAAATATCTTCCACAGGTCTTGCTACTTGGAAAATTATTAGTTATTAGGCTTTCTGGTAGACCTGGCTATTTAAAGTGCCAATAAAGTAGCACGTTTATTACTTTATTATGTGATTATAAATATTTTAATAACAATTCCAATAGGATGGGTTTTCTTTTATGCGTATGTGTTTTATGTTTAAAAACCCATTATTCTGAAAGGAAGTCCATGAGCGTCACTCGACAGCCACGTGGTCAGTGGTACAAAGGTCTGGACCACAGAGTTGGTGGTCGCGGGCCCCTCTCGCAGCCTTGGCCTCCAGGAGGGTGCAGTACCACCTTTGGCCACGGGGCGGCGGTTCAGGCAGGAGTAAGAGAGCTGTAGGTTTGAACTGAGCTCGGCCGCCAGGGGGCGGTGCGGCGAAACCTGTCTTCTGTGCGCGTTGAATTGTCCTGGCATTTCAAAAAGGGACTTAGTGGTTCTTCACTCCAGATTTGAATACTCCTTGTAAGTAACAAAGCAAAACACGCACACTAGAGGAAGCCGTACGACAGTTTCCCCAAGCAGCTTTATCATTTTTCTGATCACAAAGCTCACAGAGGTTGTAAGCAAAATTTAAAACAGAAATTGAAAAAGAAAGAACATGAGGACATCTCCCTCTTATCCCTTAGGAAGTGTATTTTGGCATATGTGTTTCCATATGTTCCGACTGAAAGTTTTTCCACTTAGCAAGCTAGTATTTGAAGCACTAGGTCGGTAGTCCTGGGAGAAGAGGACGTGCGTGCATGCGTGCGTGTGTGCGTGTGAGAGATTTGGGGATGTGCTGAGATGTGTTTGTGATTGGGGAACACTGCTGGCATTTGAACTAGGACACACGCTGACGTTGGTAAAAATCCTTTTAAAAGCTCTCAGCCCAGTAACTGACTCCCATTGCACCTACAGACCTCAAAAGAGAATCTGTTTTTGCAACAGATAAAAATGAATCTATTCCAGCACTTAGTAGTATATGCTACCTTTTCCTTTTTTCTTTTGTCCTGATCTGCTCACTTTTCTTCAGTCCCAACATTTATCACAAGTGGGGACAGGCCTCTGACACATCGGTTTCTTAGTTGCACGGGCCTTCCTAGTTGGAGGCCTTGGGAACCTGAGGCTCCAGGGGAGCTGATGTGGGCAGAGGTGATGAAGGCCTCCCCTGCTTCCCTAGGTCCCGAAGGTGAGGCACTTTGGGTCTCAGAGCCACTGTAGAGAGAAGGAAGGAGTAGGCAAAGACCCCAGGAAACTGAGTTATTCTGAGTCAGTGGGATCACCAAGACTTCAGTCCCAGCTATGGGGCAGCATTGGGAAAGATCAGTGAGCAAAGTGGATGAAATCTGGTCAAAATGGGTCAAGGTGGACGGGAACCACACAGCTACCCCCATCCAGTTCCTCTCTGGCTCTGACTGGCTTGGACAAAATGACTTCTGCTGATCCAACACAGCCGGTTGATCCTCCTGGATCAGGGGTTCTCATGTCGGTTCTCATGTCTCATTTGGAGTCAGGTGGTTTTTGTTGTGGGAGCGCTGTCTTGTGTAGGATGTTCAGCAGCATCTCTGGCCTCAGATGTCAGTAGTCCCTTCCTTGCACCCACTCCCCTCCCCACCCCATTTGTGACAATGAGGTACCTTTATTTATTTATTTATTTATTTATTTATTTATTTATTTATTTATTTATTTATTTATTTATTTATTTATTTATTTATTTATTTATTTATTTATTTATTTATTTATTTATTGAGACTAGGTCTTGCTATTTTTGCCTGTGGAACCGCAGGCTCTTGTTGCCCGGGGTACCACAGACTCAAGCAATCCCCAGCCTCAGCTTCCCAGGTAGCTGGGATTACAGGCGCACACCACCACGCCCAGCTGTTTTTTTTGGAACTAGGTCTCGCTACAGGCCCCAGGCAGGACTCGAACCACGATCTCTAGCCCTGGCCGCTTCATAGGCTGAAGCTTACAAGCACGAGCCACCGTGCCCGGCCTATTTATTTATTTTTGAGACTAGGTTTTGCTATTTTTGCCCATGGAACCATAGGTGCTCATTGCCCGGGGTACCATAGACTCAAGCAATCCCCAGCCTCAGCTTCCCAGGCAGCTGGGATTACAGGCGCACACCACCACGCCCAGCTATTTTTTTTGGAACTAGGTCTCGCTACAGGTCCCAGGCAGGACTCGAACCACGATCTCTAGCCCTGGCCGCTTCATAGGCTGAAGCTTACAAGCACGAGCCACCGTGC
>PVHY01027660.1:0-15971 GCA_004024945.1 Uropsilus gracilis
ACACAGAATGCTTTACAGTTACAAAAAATAAACCACGCAGTCTTGCCGTTTGTGACAACATGGATGACCTTGAGGTATTGCGCTAATAAATCAGATGGAGAAAGAAAAATACCATATGATTGCACTTATACTTGAAACATAATGAAACAAAATAACTGAACAAATAGAATGAAACAAAAACTAACTCTAAGAAGAGATTTGGGGTTATCAGAGGTGAAGGGGATGAAGGGTGGATGAAATGAGTAATGGGGTTTAATTTTATGATAGTGGAAACTAAACTGTGGTGGTGAGCATGAATGTATAATGATAATATTGTAAACCTAAAACTTAAAGGATATTATAGGCCTATATCACTTAATAAAATTATAAAAATATAAAGCTATAATTTACAAAGCAGAGCATAAAAATACAAAATGTTTGGAGGGCTGTTTTAGCCTTATTTTAGTATATTTCTTGATTTTCATTTAAATAAGTGAAAAATTGAGTGGGCAAAAATGCCATAAGTTGGAAGAAATGCAAATAAATTTTAAAACATGCAAGAATATCAACAAAACTTATTTCTAAATGTCAGCATATTTTATTTTGAATCTATATAAAAGTTAAAATGTCAGAATAATGAAATGACATGAGTAGACACAGAATTAGAAAGTACTCTATAATTTTGAAAACAAGCCAAAACTTAGAAAACCATTTTAAGTTTGGGAAACAGGGTACATATTTTAAAGACATAAAGCACAATTTTTACATTTTCTATAATGAGACAAAAACAGTGAAAGCAATAGTTTTGCAAAGATAAAGGCTAACGCTATGTCTCAATACTTAATGATGGAAAGTGGGAAAATGTGTTTCATTCAATGAAAAATAATGTATTTTCTTATTTGTAAAATTCCTCAGTATTATTTTTGATTGCAAATAATTTGATTTGAACTCTAAGAAATAGTAGTTTTGAAATAGAATTCTACCTTTCTCTTCCTCTCCACTGTTGCTGGAAGGAATAGTTATAGTGTAGCCAGCTAATTTTAAATAATGCATAATTGCACACAATTAAAAGTTCATTTCATTCATCTGATGGAACCAAAGATGTATTCCACAAAAACTGCAAATATACAAATATTTCAAAAGGTTCTTTTTGTAGAATAATTTTAGAGTTGCCTTCGTTTTTTAACTTTGAATTCAGTATTATGTATATTTATAACTCTATTACCAGCTTGTTATTAAAGAAAAATAGGTGAATAACAGTAAACCCAGAAATATTATTTTAAAGGTCGATATCTATGTATCAATCACATTTCTAATACTTGGATTTTTTCCTTAGTGGATTGTCTATATTTGAAGAATACATAACTTTATAGTTTATTAATTACAATTGGTTATTTCTAGTGAAAAGTAAATATTTTTGCCTCCCAAACTTTAAATGCAATTAAAGCATCTCTATATTACTAACTTATAATAGAGCTGTGTACAAAATTATTTATTTTAAATTTTCAAAGTAAAAAAAAAAGTACACCATACATAGAACATTTAGTTGTATATATAGAATATATAATGTACTTTATGCATGTATAGATATCAAACTGAAAATATAGTTTTGAATATGCATAATATTGAATTCAAATTTAAAAAGCTAAGCAACTCTAAAATAGATATCTAGATACATCTATCTATATCTATCTAGAAATAGATATCTAGATGTATCATTCCATCTATATCTATCTAGAAATAGATATTTAGATAGTTATATCTCTATAGAGATCTCTATGTATATAGAGATATATAGAGATAAAATATATAGGATATATATTATATATCTCTATATAAGATATATGTACATATAAATTATGTAGTTTATATATTTTATATGTACATATATCTTATATAGAGATATATAATATATATCCTATATATCTTATCTCTATATATGTCTATATCTTTACATAGAGATATACATATAAATATACATATACATAGAGATGTACATATAAATTATGTACATATAACTTATATAGAGAGATATATAAAAACTATATAGAGATATCATATATACCTCTATACATCTTATATATTATATATGTCTATATCTATATCTATATGTCATATATTCTATTATCTTATATATATCTATATTATATATATCATATATAATATATAGAGAGATATACCTTAGATATACATCTCAATTATATCAATATATCTCATATATTTTATGTATTTTATATATCTGTATATAATATAGATATATATGTAATAAAGAGAAATATACCTTAGATATACATCTTAAATATATATCTATATATAACTATATAAATATAATAAGATGAGAGAACATATATATATATACACACATACACACTCAGTAACTAGTTATTATCTTGAAAAATGCTTACCTACACTTAGTTACTATCACTTGACCACAAGAAGAGTAAATTAAATTTGCTCCAGGCTTGTAGCACACCCTATATCTGATGCTAATATGGATTAAATCTATATCTAAAAAAAAACGAAAATTAAATTACAAATTCCTAAAATAATTCATATAGCTGCCTAAAGACCACCTATTTTACGCATTTATATGTGACAGAATTTTTTCTGCTTTGAAGTATATTGACATTAGCCTGAGTTATGATGTCTATTAAAATGTCTACAAACGCCTTCAAGCAAACCAAAATAATCAACTAAGCAACACATCCCTGGACATCAGTTCACAAACACAAGAAAGGCAAAGTATGCTTTTCAGGTTATTTTCAGCATCTAAGAGGGTTATCATGGAGAAACAATGTATTTGGAGTGTGGAATCCAACAACTCAATCCTACTTCTCTGTGTTGATTTTATTACTAAGGTCTTGCTTAACATTAAAAAGATCAAAAACCTAAAAAAAATAGGTGATAAAGAGTCAAGTAGTAGCTGTCTTCTGCACTCCACCTTCAACCAATTTGATAGTCCGGGTGGTGTATTGTTTCTTTCTGCTCAGTAGTTTTGACTTTTGCATCATTTCAATTTTTAATTCTGCACCCAAATAAAACATTGCAAAGAAATTTGTCTCTGAACAGACTCAGAAATAGAATGAACACTACTAGTCTGAATCATATTGTGGTAGCCCCAGGGATACCCTGGAAATACATGGGCAAGGTTCAACAAATTATTGTTTTGAAGACAATAATTGTCAATAGAGACTAGAAGTCAGTGGCTACAGCAATAGTGCCAAATCCTTATTCTGCTTGTCTAAAATTTTCGACCTGCAGAACAATCCCTTGGAACAAAAAATGCTTTTTTTTTTTTGATAGAAATTCCCAGTGTTTTTGTTTGGATTGGAAATGTCCAGGTCCTGAGGCATAGAACAGAAATCTCTCATTCACTGAAACGTTTGAAAAATAAGGTGATGATTATTTTTAAAAAGATTAAATGATATTTCAATATTTCCAGAGAATTGTTTAGTCTGTAAAGAGCTATAGTAGCAACTAGTGTGCAGTTGAAACTAGATAAGAAACCAAAATAGAGATTTGACATATGATAACCGGTGAATCTAGAGACTACAAAATGACTACATTGTGATTAGACTCTTTGCTAGTGGTTCTGAGAGAGTTTTATTGTTGGGGACACTTTTAAACTGGTAGAGCACACATCTATTGCAAAAGAACTGTAATGTATCCAAAATAAGTGAGATTTTGTGAAAATTCAGTTGGGAAAAATATTGTTTGATGCAGCAAATCTTCATATATATATGTATGGTCTAACTTATTTAATGGAAATAATATCTTTGTTTCACAAAATTTTTAAAAGTGGTTTTCATAATGCCAAAGCTTAGTTACATATTGAACACTTAACCATGTGTTAATGTCAAGTATGATAATGAGCAAAAATAAGGTATTGTGGTTTACAAAAATAATGGAAGCATGCAAGTATCAATTACCTCATGATTTTTAATAGCTTCCAAAAATGTTTACAGATTTTTCAGTACTTAATTATAAGGACTACATGTAGTGATAGTATGAAATTATGGACCAGACTCTCTTGAGAATAATATGAAAAAAAAATAATTGTATGAAATTATGGAGCCAAACTCTCTTAGGAAAGTTTTCAACTTTTGGAAGTTTCAGTGAAGATCTTAAATATGAAATCAACATATAGAGCTCAGAGTCAATAGATTCTGTTCACACAATTAAATTCCAATGCTGTGAGCTCTGAGTTATGGAAACCAAACATAAAATCCTCTTTGGTTTAAAATTCTTGCTATTTACCTTTTTGTTTATAATAGAAGGAATATTGTGTTAAATATTGGTGAAAGACAGATTCTGTTTAATCATTCTTTAATTCTAATTAATTGTGAACAATAAATTTAGAAGCAAAAAGGTTAAAGTAGTGGAGATTGAATTAATATAATGTCCATTCATTATACTAAAAGTACTAATAGAGTTGTAAATGTTTCAATCTTCTTTAAATCATTCAATTGTGTAACCCATGCTTGTATAAATTTATGAATTCACTTTTAAATTGTTGGTCCTATAGGAAGACTATTCTAAATTTTCCAATAAATCAAGAAGCTACTCAATTGTTAGTAAAGGAGAAAATTGAAACTGAGTGCCTACTCATCATTTTTATTATTTTATCATTTATGAATACATATTCCCAATACATTATGTCCTTTATTATGGTGTCTCTACATTTTTTATTACAGTGGACATTTGCTATTCTGGCCCAAGGATGGAATGGACAAGGACAAAATTCTCCACTATTGTAAGACAGATATTCAAAATAGTTTCATTTTATCATACAACTTCAAGCTACAATTGAGAAAGTCAACTTTGTAGCCTCAGACACCAAATACAAGTTTTCTAGACTTCTTTGGATTGTGAGTTTGGGAATTATTGTTTTATTATCCCTCTCACAACTGTTGTCAGTCTGTTATCAGTCTAATAGTTGTTATATTTCATTGTCAGTATGATGCACTGTTATAAACATCTTCATTTATATTTAATGTAAAAACTGGAATCAGTGATGTTAAAATTAACATGTTTTGTTATTTGCATTTATATGTACTTATATATGATTGATAGTTATAGTTATTCATTCATTATATTTTGAAGCTAAGGTCTAAATTAAATGTGATTTGGAAAATACTTTTAAAAATTACAGCAGTATAAATAAAAGGCATACACACATATAAAAATGCTAAAGCACTTCTTATACACAACATATATAAAAATGCTAAAGCTCTTAAAAATGCTAAAGCACCTCAAAAAGTTTCAAATGTTCTTAAGTTAAATTAAAAAAAAAGGAAATTCATGTGCTAACATTTTGTTTCAATTCATTCATTCGTTCACTTGTTTTAATATCAGTTGACTTTATTTTCAAGATCGCATCCCAAAACTAAGCAAGTAGAAAAGTAATAGAATGCCCTTGAGTACTTTTGCTTAATGAAAGCTTTTACTATTTTAAGATTATGTCTCATCCCTATATTCTTTAAAGAAATTCTTTTTTTCAGATTATAAACTAGAGCAGAAAGGGGTAAAATATAATTTATCAAAGCTATGTAAAAATAAACATAATGCACTTTCAAAAAGCAAATATGTGTCTATATTTATATGAACACATTCCTGAATGTTGAAAAGAATTTATGAAAGGAATTATGGTATGGTCCTAAAATTTAGATTTATTATATCGCTAAGCAGGTTTTTTAAAAAAGTGCCAGTCTGGTGAGATGGATTCTACAAGAAAAAAAAAAACAAAAAAAACATGAATAGTGTCAAAATAACTGATTTACCTAAAATTTCTATTGAAACTTTTAAGTCAAGGTGATTATGAGGCATATGCTAATTTTCTTGTAACTTAAGATGGGCATTTTCCTAAATAATGACACCCCTATGTCTGAAATCATAATTTTGGGCACAGAGAGAACCTGTGATTTTCTGAACAACAAACATGTTAATGACGACAGGAGAGCATATGCACAATAGGATTATGCTAGTCCAAAATTCAAAGGATTTTCCAGATAATCTAAGCAGCTGACTATAAGTAAATAAAAAAAGAGCTTATCTTGGTTAATGCTCTATAATCAGGTGAACTAATGGTGGATCCAGAGTTCAGAGACTTACTCTCCTAGAAACTCTGTTACTGGACTTCAAGAAATAAAATGCCATAAATTTCACAACCATAAAAAAAAAAAAAAATCAATGTTCTCAACAAGCTGATGTACTTTAAAAGCAAATCTTCCTTTTTCTGAATCTCCTGATGAAAATGCATCCTGACTTAGACCTTGACCACAGTTACGGGACCTGACAATGATGGCTGGTTTCTGACCTACAGGAAACATGAATAACAAACAGTTGGGACTAAGTCACTTTGTGTGTAGTGATTTGCTCTGCATCTCAGAAAATTAGTATGAAGTTTTAGACTGGGATTATTTCAGATTCACCAAATACCCATTTTTCATAAAACCAGTTTTACAAACAATATTTAAGTCAGACTCACCATTTGCATCCTTCTAGAAAGCTTAATTTTTAAAATAAGTAGTTTATATATATCCACAAAATAATATTATTGCTTTTCTTTTTAGCTCTCCTCTCTTAAAGGGTATTATCACACTAAAACGTTCTTCAGCATCCACAAACCCAATTTAGGCATATTGTACTTTTCAAATTATAAAAAAAAAGGGGGGGAGAGAGAAAAAAAATAAAAGAAAGAAAAGTGGGCAGGAGAGTTGCCACACTGCTTTGCAACTGAAACAGGTCTGTGAAAATAGATACCTGCATACTCAGTGGAGTGGATGAGTACTACCAAATACCAGATAAATTTTTACCTTGGACTTCAAGATGCTATATAAATAGCTCTTCCACTGTTTCTGTGATTTCATCTTAGGCAATTTTTCCTTACATCTAATCCTTCCAAAATGCCAAATGTGCTTGTAATTCACGGTCCTTTTACACGTGTTCTCTCTTACACAAACATTTTCTCTATCTTTTAACAAGTAATGTTTCTACCACTGTCTATACAGGTCTTAAGGTCGGTAGGTTGATCTACCCATTATATCAAATTAACTACTTTCTCCATTCACTCTCTTTCATATTTCCCACCTTTACAGTTGTTTAGTAGATAACATTACCTCAGGGGAAAAAGATCAGCAAATGTTATAATACATTTAATTCTTATTTGAATTGAACAAACAAGAATGCTATTTGGAAGTCATATGGAAGATTGGAATAAAAGGGCATTACATGGAAAAATCAATCCTTGTGAGAAAACAAAATTCAATATGTAATGTGTTATACTAGTAATCCATTTTACTAAATGCATAATAAAACAGCATTGATAATGGAACTCCATATTATAACAGGTTAAGCAACTAAACAGAAATCGACATTTTAAAGGAGTCATTAAACTAACAAATTTGTATACCCTCCTACCTAGTGTTATCATATACACAGAACAGTGGAAATCCCCCAGAGGTGATCCTTCTTTATTTTCAGCTATTTGATGTTTTCACATTAGTAAATCAGACATGTAAAATGTCTAACTTGACATGCAGATTAATTTAGCATGTAAAATTCCAATTTTATACCTGGTTTCCAACTGATAATTAACACTGCCAAATGTGTTTCTTAAAAGGAAGTAGATACATTGTGAATAAAACATTTTATTTCCCTTTGGTTAGGTGTAATTTCTCTGAGTTTGTGGCTTCTATGAGTGTTTTGTACCTCATCTTTATGTATATTCTGAGCAGCATAAGTTTCTATGTATAGATACTGAGAAATGTCATCCTACCTCTTTAAAGAAGAAAAATAATGTTAGCCAAATGACTTATTATTGGTTATTAATTGATGTAGACAACATACTGTTAGAAGATAATTTTGTTAAATATTTTAATAGGCTTTTATAAATCCAATATTTATACACTATATTGTTCCCTTACCTAAATCTCAAAATTAAATATAGTCAATATTTTTGTTTTTTACATTGAGAATTTTCTCTCAGTTCCCCGAAATTTAAAAATTTCAACTCAAATTTCCAAAAAAGCACTTTTAATGTGTGATGCAAACTGCAAACTAAATTAACCTTTCTTACGGACAATAGGAATGTACTAATAAAATGATTAACTAATATGTTGCAATCTAATTTTTTTTAAAGTGCTTTGTGGCATTGTTTGAATTGTACATTAAATTATTTAATTGTCAAAACAGCCAATTTCAATAACTTGACTAGATATAATCACACAATAATCTATTTTGATTTACTTAATTCTAATATGTAAACTGCTAGAATTTTACATTTAGTTGCAATTAATCATCTGAAAAGAAGATTGAAATTAGATTTTAATGATGAAATTCTATAAAATGTGCTTTAAAATAACTTTTAACATAAAAAATCTGGTATTTGAATGTTTGAGATCTACTAAAAATACATTTCAGTAAATAAACTAAGAGTAAAATAATAAAATCTACAAACATCCCAAAAGAAGAGGAACAAATCTGAGGGTTAGCTTGCAAGTGACCAAAAAAATTAGAAAAAAAATGTTCTCATGCATCCTTTAGAGGTTCTCACTTAGAAATGAAGTATCCAGACTTCTGAAATAATTAATGGATGTTTAAGATAGAATCACTTGACTTTCAGGATTCTCAATTGACAGAATTAGGTATCTTCAGACAGTCACAGATCTAACCACAGCCATAGCTAAAATCACTATCACCATCACAAAACCTCTTTTGGAGGATATGGTATTCAATTTGTTTCTTTGCACTTGGAAACTTGTCTTTTAAGTTCATTTGTAGTCCCTTCCACTCTATACAGAGAAACACAGATGCTTCTACTTATGTTCTGATTGTGTTTGTCATAAACAACTGTTATGTTAAGTGGGTGGGATTCATTCTTTCCTGCTTAAACTACTACCCTTCCTGCTCTGTCCCTCTGTTTAATTTGAATTTCCCAATTTTAAATTCATATGTTCTGTTTATGTATGCATAGATATCCCAGACAAACAGAAGATGCTTTGGCTTTTCATTGCTTTCAAGTGTCTAAAGGAGTGTAAGACCAGGTGAGAATGGATACTATGCTGTATATATGTCTTGCTTGTGAATCTGACAGCATTTATAAGTTGTTTTATTCTCTGCATCAGTTTAGGTGTCAGGAATGATATATGTAGTAATTTGTAGAGCAGTAGACCAAACATTGATGAGCTGACAGGTGTTAGATATGTGCTATCTTTTTAAAGATACTGCATTGCATCAGATTAAAATCCCATTTCTGCTTTAGCAGGGTATATGTCTGTCCGTATGGGGGGAAAAATAAGTAATGAGATTCTTAACACTGTGTAAACTGAGGGTGTCTTTGAAGAGATAGAATAAAATTGATTTCAATGTCTAAACTTATAATCAATATACGGTTTAATGTCATGGTATGTGAAAAAGAAGATGGTATGTATTGTCTGCTGTACTCCCAATCAGAATCACTGCATATTGTCCACTACAAGAATTTTCTGTGAGCAAAAATGGTACTCAAAGAAACTTTGATTTTGTATGGGCCAGTGTGGGCCTCTGAAGCCCTCACAGATCGATACTTTAATGCTGGCAGAATCTTCAGTTCTGGCACTTTAGTTTAATTATCTAATAACAAGCTTTGGCCTTGTTCTTTATTTCTCTAACACCTATTCATCCAAGTGTCGACTGAGAATCCTTCTTCATGAATCATTCTCAACTAATTCCAGCTGACAATGATCTCATTAATAGACATCATTTTGCTTAACATTAATTTGACATTCAGTTAAATATTTTGCTTTTGCAGCTCATAGATCATTTTTAAAATAATTAATTATTACACTATCCATGGCGTCTGCCGGCAACTAGATGTTGTTCCCCTGAGAACTTGGGTTCTTTGCAATGACTTTCATTGTATATAGCAATAGGTAAAATATTTTGCATGATATTAATGTTTACTACATGTTTGTAGAACTGAATAACTACCGAAACACAGGAATGGTGTTCTCAAATGGAAAACTAACCTCCATCAAAACACAATACCCATGATCATTAAAAAGAGTGTTTAAATGAACCTAGAATTTAGCGACAGTTGGAAAGAGTAAAAATACAGTTTATTAACTTTAGTACAACATACATAAGTGAATTGATCATTAACATGCACTTATATAAATAGCATTTGAAATGAACATACTACATTTCTGGATTTGATATATAGTTTTTAATTTACGTTAATGATTATAAAAGTTAGAAGAAACAAGAAGGTAATATACTTAATGAATAGAAAATAATTATACAAATCTTTAAAATAATCTGTTATTAATAATTTTAATTTATTTTTACACTTAGTGATGAAAATCTTAGACCTCTATAAAACTTCTGTGAGATACAAGTGGTATATAGGTATAATTTTATTAAAAATACATTAAATTATGAAGATATGGTTGCATTATCATAAATTCTGTGCTGAAGTACAATTTTTCCTAATAATAAGAATGTGTAGTGACAAAATTCTGCCTTCTTTGCAAAATGAGGTATAATATACAATGTCCTATATTTTTATTCCTTCATAAGAGAAAAAGTTATAAGGCATTGTTATTTCAAGCACATAATATGTCCTTTGCCTAATTGCATATCCAATTTTACCTGTCTGACAACTGTATGAGTTTCAATTGTTCCCCCAAAAAGAGAAATTAATGATTTAGAGAAAAACTTATCTTTTTTTTTTCTGTGCAGTATATTCAATTGTATATTCTTCACTTTGGTGTAAGGATATTTCTCAATTAATAAATATATAAATAGGATCTCTAAGGTCATGCTGGTTAAACTATAATTTTTATAATATATGTATACAAACAAATTCTGTACACCATGCTTACCCACAGTTGAAAATGGAAATCTCCAACATATATTTTCCTTTATCTACTTGTACATTCAACTTTACTTTCAAACAATGATAAATTAATTTCAAATAACATAATTAAAAATTATTTTCATGTATGTAAACATGCAAAGGATATAGGTCAGATATGCTCATGGGAAGTAATGGAAGATACTTTTACCAGATGAGATGATGCTTAAGTGAGGTTTTGATTATACATAGAATCACTAATATGTGAATAAGTAGAAACATCTCCAGGTATGGAAGGAAAAGATGATAATTCCCTTGTCCTAGTAAGACAGTGGATATTTGTTAACATCTATTATTTACATAAGTCATCCAATTGACTTGCCAATTAAGTATTCAGAGAATAATATGAACACATCCAACGGTACCATTAAATTTTAAATAAATTAATAGAAATCCTTATATAGATGAGAAGATAAGACTAATACAGGCAGAATAAGATGAAGAAGAAGAAAAATGTAGTCAGAGAGAAAATGAATTAGGGAAAATGTGTATGACTGGACTTAATTTATTATGTGACAAATAATTTGCATAGCTGAAAATATGCATTTCAATGCATTGATTTTGCTAAATTAAGAATGGTAAAATTCACCACTAGATATGGATTTCAGAGTATAGCAAAAAAGTACCTAAAGCCAAAACAAACCTTTACATCCTGACAAAAGAATTTTGCTTACTAAAAGACAAAGACAGAGAAGGAAATGCACAAAAGGGGCTATTTGTTGGTGAAAAGAGAGTGAGATTTTGTTGACAGGTGTGGTGAGAAAATGTAATCTTAGATCCTACACAGCATTGTAAATGATTTGTCTCAATTGAAAAAAAAAAATGATGTGGAGAAGAGAAACACTAAGAAGAGAAAAAACATAAAGACAATTATTATTGTTTTTAATCATACTCTTCCTAACAAATTCTATTTGTACATTCTTAACTACTAAGGAAACCCACATACCATGGTGTTAATTTTATTCTCATTCCTGATATTTAAACATATGCAATATCTTGAATATCTATGTGTGTGTGTGTGTGTATGTGTGCGCGCATGTGTGTGTAATGGGGATAGAGAGAATGAGGGGTCAGTGGCCTGAATAACCCCTCTGATCATGGCCCCAGTAAATTTTACAAGAATACTCTTTTTCCTCACAGCATGGAACTTTTGGCCACATAGAACTGTCTCAGGCACTGTCGTGATTGCATGGGATGTTGGAAGGTCTGACTTCTCATCAGTACGGAGTTAGGTTCTATTGCTTCCCACTGTGCCTCTCAGTAGCCTCAGTTCTTTTCTCAAGGTCTTGCTTGCATCAGTCTCACTTTTAAGTTTCTGTGATTTTTGTACTGAGACGGTTCTCTCCTTCACACCTAAGCCAGCACAACTGTTTTAAGGGTTCCTTTGATGTCAGTGGATTGAGTGTGATAGAAAGTAATCAAGAGATAGTCCTTCACGAATAAGGAAATTAGCATAGAACTTCTATAAAATTTTTGGGATGTTAATATATATCCTCAAGAAGATATAATGAAACAGTTAAAATCAGTCTGCCATTTTCACCCAATGATTTTAAATTTTAAAGGTTTAGTCTTTATTTTAGCTTTGCATATAACTTTTTTCAAAAAAAATTTAAGAAGTGTAGTGTAATAGAGAAATGGAATAGAAAATGAATGGAAATAGTGATCCTTAATCAGTAGAGTTTGAATTCTGTGCCCTTACTGCAATGTCTGTCCTATACTCTGGTGATTCTTGTTGGTCCTGATAGCTAGTCAGCCTGCTCATTATGTATGTGACATCTATATGATGGAGAAAATTCAAGTTTCTGTCAAGCATGTTTTGATTTTACTACCGCACAATTCTTTTACCAGATAAAATCATTAACATTCCAGACACCATTTTTAAATATACTCTATTTGTATTATTGTATTATCTGTGTAATCTTGGATGAGATTTAATTTCTTACTTTCTGAAATATCAAATAATCAAATTTATTAAACAATAACAAAATCAGCACATTATGATAGTATATTAATTGAATTACTAGATTATTTTAATAATTTAACTTGAAAGCCCAGCATATAGTAGGTACTCAAGAAACAAACACTTTATTGTTGTCTTCCTGTATTCTTTTCCTCTGCTTGTGGTATCAATATATGCCTCATGTCTCCAAACTCTAGTCATCCATTTTCTCAATATACCGATATACCAATATCCTAGAGTTTTACTTCATCTATGCACGAACATCTTGAAATGCACTCTATATTTTTATGTCTTTATGTCTGTATATTTCTTATGACAAACTTCAAGATGTGTTTAACACATAGCTCTTTTCAAAATTTATCTACATCAGATCTTACAAATATTTGAAGTATTTGATAATACTTATGGAAAAAACTGTCATTTCTGACATAACCCTTAAATAGAACTAAAATGCCCAATAAAAACTATGTCAGGAAGCTGACTTCATATTTGAGAGAGTATATGCTTGAACTCCAAGGTCTGTAGGGAGAGATGTACCAGGAAAACATAGTAATGTGTACTGCTGGACTGATGACATCTTAATATATAAAGGTGAAACTCCCCCACACTAAGAAAAACAAACCAAAACTAAATAAAATAAAAATCATGGCTGGAGAGAATAAAACAATCCTCTGTGCCAATCTGGATGTTTGACTCCTAAATCTGTGCTGTTTTCTACAATAGCAAAAGGCAGGAGCTTTAGCTTAGTATAATTTCCTCAGGATCACAGATCTACTTGGAGACAACTTCAAACCCTACTACTTGGAGAGCTAAAGAGAGAGACAAAAATGGGGGGGGTTCAATTTATGAACATAATCCGTTTATCAAACAGAAAAAATACAAACAAAATAAGAATAAATTAAGAATTAAACATTTCTTGAGATATGTATTTCAAATATAATGAATGTGATTGAATAATTATATAGAATAATTTTATAAAATAATTTTATAAAATGTACATGAAATAATTGCATGCCAAGTGTGTAAGAGAGTACTTAAAAAAATACTTAAGAAGACAAGGAGAGAAAAATACCCTCATACCAAAATTACAAAATAACGAGAGAGTGAAAAAGAAAGTTTTCTTCCCAACTGCTTGCCCTACAGACTTCACGTTCCAACATCAGAAATAAAGATAACAGCCTTTAAAAATAGATTGTCCCCCTTTTAGTGGTTCTGCTTTTCTGGTTTAAACCAATTGATAGAAAATTTATGTTCAAAAGTGTTACCAGAAAACAATAACTACTTGATAAATTTTGTGAATTGATTCTTAGTTATCTGGAATTGGTTCTCTCTCTGACTGAATACAAAGGTGTTGCTAACCCAGTTTGCTAAAGGGACAAGCAGTGGGAGTTTGTTTATGTAAATAACCACTTGAACTTAGCTGTGACAAAATACCCATAGAGAATGAAATTTGTGACTGCCAAGTTCCTTTAACATAGAGCATTTTGATGAAAAGAGGCATGTAATTGTGTTGATTGACTGCCTCTAACAGCAAGAGAATAGGGGAGAATGAGAATCTGAGTTTGGCATTTAATTTCTTTATGTAAGGTTCACATGAGATAACTGGATATTTTATAATTACAAAACAGACAACCCATATCTCTTAGAGTTGCAAGGCCAAAATTTCTGTAACTCAAACTTAAAATCCCATTGATAATTCAAGTCTGCAGTCTGAAACCCCAATTTATAAGGATGCCTAATGTTAAAGAACTAGGTTGATTAGGAAGAAATGAGATCAGCAAATTTGAGATGTGACTATGATCAGGCTGAATATGGCATGGGATCTTGAACCTCTAAATTCTGCAGAATCTTCTAAACTAGAAGAAGCATATCACCACTATTTGGTAAGCCTTACCCTCTCTATGTTCGACAGAACTGTAATGTTCTTATCTAAGTAAGTGATTGCTCTACAAGGAATTGCCTATATTCTCCTCCAGAACTATTGCATTGCCTCCATTGTTCTGAGATTGAGTTCCATGAGGATGTATAATGGACCATAAATATTGATTTAATTTCCCAAAGTATATAGATTGATGTTTTGTGGTAATGGAGGACTGTGTGGAAAGAATATAAACTTGCATCACCCTAAATTTGTTTACATGGGGGTCACTATACCAAGACATGAAGGTACATTATTAAAACCCACAAATGATAGGATTTGTAGTCTTGAACTAAGACTAAATTGATGAATTCAAACCCAAAGAATGGGTTTTAATAAACTCTGAGATCTTTTCTATGTTGCACATCAGTGGAAGACCCTGGGAGGCAGTGAAGAATATCACAAGAACTATTGAGAATGTCATTTCAGGAATATGAATTTGCTTGTGATCAGACAGGTTACTAACTAAGGTATACATTTTCATGAATGGAAAAGTATCAGTTTGCTCACAGTTTGATTGGCAAAATAGATGCCAAGTATCAATACCGTGAATTATTTAGTTAAGCACACACACATACACATATATACATATACATACATATGTATGCATGTATATACATATAATATAGTGATAATATCTATATATATAATCTATAGAGAATATCTTTATAGAATATATATATATATAAGTACCCCAATCTTTCCCACAGCTATAATGAAATTTGTTAATAATAGCTACACATATATTTGTAGCTACACACAAACATACACACACACACATATCTCAGTATTTAAATTATAAAAAAGGATAGTGAAACTTAGATTGAAAATAATGAATATCAATTAAAGGGAAAAAGAGTCTTAGTAACTTTTTTGGGGAAAAAGTCAGCTTGATTTTAGCTTTCTTGTGGAACCTTTCTGTTCAGCCTGATGGAGGATGATGGCATTATGATTTTAGAAGTTTAGTGTGGTTTTAGAAGTACTGTGGGTGGTGAATTTATTATTTGCACCACGGTGGCTTTATTGTATGTTCACAAGCCTCTTATGTTTTCTAAATATGACTAAATTATGTTTCTGTTATTGTCTTCCCTGTGTAATCTGGTGTAGGAGAAATCATTAGATGCTTTGTATGTGTATTTGAGTGTGAAATTCAAGCAGCATCCATATTACTTTCATAACTGGAAAACCAGTATGGCACCAGATGCTGTTTTTAACTCAGG
>PVHY01027661.1:0-16013 GCA_004024945.1 Uropsilus gracilis
GGGCTATGGTGATGGTTTGCCTGTGCTATGGTGGCAGAAGATTTATGGGAACTAAACCTGAGGGGAGAAATCAAATTTCATACAAAATAAACAACAATGTGAAAAAATTAATAAAAAATGATATGAAATGGAATATAAAACAAACAACATCAAAACCCCCTGACATTGTCCCTTCTAATTGGATGGTTGTCTTCTATCTCTAGCTTTGCTTCTGCAGACTTCAAGGAAGGTTAGTCCTCACAGCAAATGCAGAGATATCCAAGATAGTACTGAAAATGCAGATAGTATCTCTTGTCCTTTATTCCCTCTGGTGAATCTTACTCTTACCTCTTCCTTACTATTTTGAGCCATTTTCTCTTGATTCTATTTGATGAGATTTCTGAACTTACCCTCATTATGGTTTGAACAAGAATTCTCAATCAAGAGGGCATTTTCCACTGCTTCTTTGGTGATAGAAAATCTGGCATTTTTCTGCTGTGACTTTGTTCTTCAAATTGTTCTTGCAAATTGCCAGATAAATTGCATTTGGATTAAAATACCTCAGAAATTCTGTCTATGCCCCAAGAACGAGCTTACATCTTTTACATAGAACAAAAAGCATTTTATGGATTAGTTTTCTTTTGAAATTTGTTACTCTGTCGTGATACTAATATTTAGATCTCTGCACATACATTGCTCCAGAATGTTACCTTATAACCAGAGAAGTGTTGGAATCCTTCTTCTACATAATAGAGTAAATAAAAACACAGATGCTGTTATTCTGTGGAATCAAAACAACAATCATCTTTACATTAGCTTTCAAGAAGTTCATCTCAATTTCAAGTCTTGTGCTGATAACATGATATGAAAAAACTGACTGGAACTTAATAATGTGATGTTTTCAGATTTAATCAATCATACTCCACCACAGTTGTGGATTTTCCTATCACTCTCTGCTTGTCCACCCTCCCAGCATGCCTGCTTTTTTCACTATGAAGTATGTCTTTGCTGTAGAAAATTCTCTGTTTTTCAATGTTGTTTTAGTAGTGCTCTAGACCAATTTGGTGGCATAAGAGCTTTCTGAATTTCCTTCATCTCACAGATGCACTAAATCTATAGGACCTCAGAGACTCTTACACATCAAGTGATTTAAAAGGTGTCACGTGCTTTGTTGGTGGGTGGCGTGTGGCAGTGTGCATGTGAAGAGTGTGGAGTTCTTCCCTTGTATCATGTGCAGCATTGTGAACCAATTTCTTTAATAAAATGTTAAAAATAAAAAAGTATAAAATACATTAAAAGAGGTAGAAAGGTTTGATGAGATCTACCTCATCAAACATATCCCTGGCACAGAACCTAACACAGATGCATTCAAAAAGAACCCTTCACGCTGAGCTTCTTCTTGAAGAATGAAGCATTTGTATGACACATCTAACTTACAATTTCCACACAAGGTAAGCCCCCCAAAACTCCTAGTACAGAGAACCAAGTAGACTTGTTTTCACAAGTCCCATAGGATTATAGCAAACAAAGAAGCAGTTGTTAGTAGGGGAGTAAACATTCACTGGGCCTATCTCTCTAGGACTTAGCATTGGAGGAACAGAAGATACCTAGTCTTTCTTGGAACTAATTAGCTCATGTGTTTTTATAAGGTGCTACCTGAGGTTCTTGCTATTAGTTGGCTTCTAGGTGCTGACTAGGATCATCTTCCAAGCTAAGGGAGCTGTGCGCATGTTCTCAGTTTCCTTCTCTGTTTTGCACAACAGTAAATCTGGGTCAGCAGCATCTCACTAAAAGGAACTGCATCTGCATCTGGTACCCCAGAGTTTATGACTGCCATCCAAGAGAAGGACCTTTTGTCCCCTGAGGCTTAGAGTCAAACAGCATTCATAACTTCCACAGAAGTGTAACAAAGACAGAAACAGTTTGATTGTCATATGCATGAGTATTCCCTGTTGAATCCCCCACTTTTTATAACAGAAAGAAAAGGAAAAAAAATACATATCTCTCATTTCTTCCTGGGAAGGACTTGACAGACTTTCCCAGCTTTATCTGTCAGTCAGCTGTTGGATAGCCTGCATTTAGGTGCTGGTTGCCATCTTCCATTTGGGACATGGTGGATGTTGACACATCCTCAGCTATAGGGAGCCACTATCAATAAAAACAGCACTTTTGATGTTTACAAAGAAAAGGGGTGTCAGGATCTCAGATGGACAAAGTTCATGTCCTCTATAAGACCACTGTCCTATAAGGATATTGGAAGAGCTCACTTTTTACTCTAATGTGCAGAAGTTAAGCAGAATATTCAGGAAAATAAAGAACCAAAAGAATGTTTCAAAGAAAAGAATGAGAAAAAAAATACGGAAATCAATATTAATAAAAAAGTGGAGGGGTCAAAATAATATGTACAAAGACACTCACTGAGGCCAGGAGAACAAAGTATAAGAAAAGCAAAATTTCCCAAAATCATAGAAAACATTAAAAAGTACCAAATAGAAGCGACAGAGTTGAAAATTAGCATGTAAACTGAAAAAACTCAGTAGAGAGACTCATGGAAGAACTAGATTAAGCAGAAGAAAGGAACAATAAACTCATAGACAGGATAGTGGAACTAACCCAGTCAGAGGAGTGAACAAAAGAGTGCAGATCCTTTAAGAGACATATGGCACACCATCAGAGGTACCAATACATGCATTACGAGAATCCCAGAAAGAGAAGAGGGAGAGAGGGGCATAATGTTTTTTCAAAGAAATAATAACTATCCTGGGGAAACACACACAGAGGTTTAAGAAGCTCAAATATCACCAAATAAGAACTTAGAGACTCACAATCCAACACATGATAATCAAATTGTGAAAAGGATAAAGAAAAAAATCTCACAAGTATCAAGAGAAAAAGCAACTTGATATGTGCAAAGGAACCCCCATAGACTCTTAAATAGAAATCACATAGGTTAGAAATGGATCATATCTTCAAAGTGTTAAAAGGAGAAAGCTACCAAACAGAATGCCCTATGTAGCAAAGCTATCCTTAAGAATTGAAGGAGTAATAAAGATTTATCTAGTCAAACAGAAGCTTTTTAAACATAAGTCACCTCTTTTCTTTAAGAACTGACCTCACTTTCCCCTTTTCTCCCTTTAAAACACATAAACTCTTATCTCTCTTTGTGAAATGTTTTAGGTTTTCTACTTGAATCTGTGTACCCAAATTGTAACTTTTTCATCTCAAATAAATATACTTTGTCTTTTAAATTGTTTTCTGAAACTTTAGGTATACAAGAGGTTCAGTATAGTGAACTGGACCACTCTGGAAGGTTGACATTACTTAATTATATAGTAATTTGCGGAAAATAAAACTGCCTGGATGATCACTCAGTGTTCTATAGCAAGTTTTAGTTTGCTGAGAAACACTAACAATAATACAGTGATACGAAATTCTTGGTTTCATTCTCTCAGGAGGAGTATAGTCTCAGGTACCATGAGAATCGGAATTGTAGTCAATCCTCTAGTTAATTACTCTGATTTCTGAGGATCACAATTATGGCCTAACCCTTAACCCTGGACTAAACTCCTTATTTTCAGAAACTATAGAGGACTATCTCCTGAGGTATTTACATTTCAAAGGGCAGGAGACCCAGTTCTTGGAGACATCTCTAGGTTAGAACAAGGATGTTTGTGGGGTGGGGAGGTGGTGGAGGTGTAGGGCACAGAGACAGTTGTGTAGGGAAATCTGGCTCCTAGAGAACTGGTATTGTATAGTGAAGATGGAATTAGCATTCAGGCAAATTATATTTCCAAAGAGGCCCTTTCAGGAGGATATGGAGACAGTTACTACTTTAATTTTTGTAAAAGGAGAAAAATAATTTCCCCCATTTCTCATTTCTGATGCAACGGAAACATTTGCATATAAACAACAGTTATCTAGTATCATATGACACCAAGGGTGAGAACTGGAGTATGAGGATCCACACAATTGTTATTTGTAGTGATCAAAGTATGTCTTTGAACCAGAGTAATTGCTGTGCACATTCAAATAAATTTAATCAGGATGATATTAAAAACCCATCAGAGGCCGGGCATGGTGGCTCGTGCTTGTAAGCTTCAGCCTATGAAGCGGCCGGGGCTAGGGATCGCTGTTCGAGTCCAGCCTGGGGCCCGTAGCGAGACCTAGTTCCAAAAAAATAGCTGGGCGTGGTGGCGTGTGCCTGTAATCCCAGTTACCTGGGAAGCTGAGGCTGGGGATTGCTTGAATCTGTGGTACCCCCGGCAACGAGAGTCTGCGGTTCCACGGGCAAAAATAGCGAGACCTAGTTTAAAAAAAATAAATAAATAGCAAGACCTAGTCTAAAAAAAAAAAAAAAAGCAAAACCTAGTCTCAAAAAAAAAAAAAAAAAAAAAAACCATCAGAAAGTGACTGGGATCCAGATAAATACACTCTCTTGAACCAAAGACATTCCTAAATCATTCCTCTTAATTGGATCTAAAATTTGTCAGCTGCCACTCCAATTCCAGCTGATATGAATGAGGACCTGGAAGGGAAAATAATTGAGGTCATAAGTGAACCTTTATACTTATTGCCATCTGGTTTTCAAGAGGTACCAGGACAAGTCATTGTGGGAAAAAAATCAGCCTTTACAATAAATGACTTCAAAATGGATAATGCCAGTGAAAGAATGAAGTTGATTCCTCCCTTCACCACAAATATGATTTTATAGAATTAAAGTTAATGAATTTGCAATTATTATTCTAAGCATGGCATTATGGGTGTCACTGTTTCCTTGGTCTGGGGCTGCCTCCATGTCTTCATCTTGCATTGAGGAAGTTTGAATTTACATATTCCTCTCTCTTTTTTTTTTTTTTTTTGAGACTAGGTCTTGCTATTTTTGCCCGTGGAACCGCAGGCTCTCTTTGCCCAGGGTATCACAGACTCAAGTAATCCCCAGCCTCAGCTTCTCAGGTAGCTGGGATTACAGGCATGCGCCACCACGCCCAGCTATTTTTTTTGGAACTAGGTCTCACTATGGGCCCAGGTGGGATTCAAACCACGATCCCTAGCCCTGGCCGCTTCATAGGCTGAAGCTTACAGGCACGAGCCACCATGCCCAGCCCCTACATATTCCTCTCTTTATCCTTTAGCTCAATCCTTTAAGAGGCCATTAATATTCCATAATATAAAAAAGTGCCTCTAGCAACAAGAGAAGATGTTACTCACTTGCAGCTCTTCACAGTCCCTCCTGCCTTTCCTGAATTCTCAAGTAGCTGTTTTGAATGATCTTCCTTGTACTCAGGTTAGTGGCTGTGTTAGAACAGGTTCCATCTAGGGTGAGGCTGTGGCCCTTGGCCCACTAGGAGGAGGAAAGATGATTTCATTTTTGGTGTTTTTCAATCTTAGTAGCGAGGGAAGTATCTACTCATGTACATCTACCTAGTAGCTGTACATTTCTGAGATCCCTATGATCAGAACCAGAGCTCTCTGGCAAGCAACCTCTCACCCCCAGAGAGGGAGCCCTGCACATGGGCCATGGCAATTTTCTTTGAAGTCTGTTTGATGTAGCTAAAAGAATGTCAGAGGGGCAGCTCACTCAGCAGACACACGGAGAGCCCTGGATCTGACGCACCGGTATCACCAAGTATTCTGACTTGCACCTAAAATAACAGCATAGTTCCTGCATCAGAGTGTGGAGTGAAATAAGTCAGTGCATGGACAGGCAGATAGATAGATGGATGATAAATGCATTGTTGGAAGATGAATGCATGCATAGGTGGGTGAGTGGTAGATGGGTGGGTATGTGGACAAGATGTGTGATGAGAGACCCGTAAAGATGAGAGGGATTAGAAGATATAAAACATAAAGTGTTAGGAAATTGCAGATGAAAAGTGACAGGAGAAAATTCAACATTACTCTAAAACTTTGTTTTTAGACTTTTTTTTCACTATTCAAAACCTAAAAATGTCAGAGCATAAAGACTTCTACTAAAGATAACCTAGTTGGGTCCAGCAGGATCACTGAATTGCTTTAAAAGCCTATCTACCATGACAGACCAAGTGCTGCCTGTTATGTTATTAAATTAACATCAGGATGTACTTGATGAGTGGAAATATCAGTCATTTAAGAAGAGAGAGTTCCAGAAGGATAGAGTAGAAAGAGTGGAGCTGTATGGGGAGATGAAAGGAGAGGTGAGCAGAAAAGAAAGAGATAAGTCAACAAGAAAGAAAAGCAGAAAGGAAGGTGATGGAAGGTGGGGAGAAGACAGCAGCTTAATAGCCTCAAATAATCCTGCTCATATCAGAAGGGGGATGTAGAGTGGAGAGGAGAGGTTTTTCAAAGTGAGTTTTGTTTTTCAAACACCTTTTAAAACTGAGTACAGTAATTGTATTTTTAATACTTGTAAACCATTGCCTCTGCAAAACTGGTGCTCAGCAGGACTTCAACACGTCTTCCCTCAGTAATCACCCCAGCCCTACTTGTCACTTAACTTTGTAAACTGCTGGCAAGAATGTTCCTCACATTTTGTGATGCATGGCTTCTCAGCTTACTGTAACAGCTGGAGCCTGGAGAACTTGGGGCCAGGAGGGACCTGGGATGTCCAGAGCTAACTGAAGCTGGGAGGATGTGGGAGGGGAGAGGAAGGGGCTTCAAAGCAGGTCTCAGGCATCAGGTGCCTGTCCTTGCTCTTTAAGGAGGATATGAGCATGCGGTGTGACTGGGCTGACTTCTGGGATGTGTTACTTAAACCCGGTTCCAGGGGACTCAGCCTAAGGCACCATGCCTGGTGTTGTGGTTATAAATGACCACTCTCCCAGTCCTTCCAGCTTGGTGGCCCAACCTAAATGCCAGGGATCTCAGTGGGATGACAACATCTTTGCAGAGAGCAGGTCCTGGAAGTTCAGAGAAGCTGGAGTTTGGCAGAAGGGAGGAAAGTCTGATTCTCAGCCACCAGGGGTCAGGCACTTATATCACACACCATCCACCTCACTCTAACCTTGCTTCATCAAGAGGATAACCTCCAGCTTCCCAGAAGGTTGTTCCTGGACCAGAACCCCACACAGGGACCATTGTCTCAAGCATGGGTGATGATCCAGAGCAGCACTGCAGGTTGGGCTTTCTCTTAGGCAAAGCCCGGGCAGAGCTCCAATATTCACTGGGAAAAAATTGGAAGGAAACTACAGCATGGAAATGGAAATCCCCAAGAAGGGAACTTATGGAGAACCTCATGTGTGGGTTGATCCAGTCATGTACTGAGAATGTCATATTGGAATGAAATGTGATGAAACCATCAAACAAATGCCTGGTCACCTCACTGCAGCCTGTGAGAGTGCTTTCATGCTCCCAAGGTTCCCAGACCCTTGTTGTGCTCCCTCTTCCTGCTTTCTTCCATTTCTGCTCTCACCTCTTCTCCATAACCTCCATCCTTTAAGGTACCAGGTCCCCACACCTTCCTGCTGACAAACCACTCTCCCATCCATATGGGCCCAGGTGGATAGGTAAAATCTGGTTGCTCCCTCCCTGGAATGGCTTTTTACTGCCAGCCACCACACAGAAGCTGGGCAAAGCACTAGTCAGAACAGGATAGGATGGGACCCAGCATCATTCCAACACAATGTTATTGGTGACTCAATTCTAGATAACATCAGGTACTTAATCCAATCTGCATTTCCTCAGTCATACAGACTCTGGATATGCTGTAACCTTCTATTCTTACTCAAGCCAATTCTTTTAAACTACACTGCCACTAAAACTTTCTGCTGTAGCTGCTGCTCCTGCTGGAACTTACCTGAAGAGCTTAGAGGTGAATGGCAAAGACCTGAGCAGGCTGCTCTGACATCTATGACATTTTTCATCATCCTTCATACTAGGTATGTTTTTTTCCCCTTTCGAGCACTTCCCGGGAGATGGTGTTCTAGACAGGGACAGCAGAGGGCTCCTGGCAGAGTCTGAAGATTGAGCTGAGAGACAATTTTTACCAAGAAAAACATTTTGTTGAGATTTTACGTCTACCTGGGGCCTTGACAAGGGAGTGCACACTGGAAGAAGTGATAGGGTAGCAAGGTTTGATATTTATTTAGACATAACTGTAATGAATTTTTGAAGAACTAAAGAGTGGAGGGGGGTTGAGTAGGATTAGAAAATGTTGAATAACTTGGAAGAAAGGGTTAATTTAACAATGATTTGCACATCTTTTTGGTGCCATCCCAGCTAGACAAGAGTTTGTCGCCAGTAAAAACAGAAAATGCTTTTGTTTTTAGGCAGTGCCAAGGGAACATTTTTGGAGCGACATCTTCTGGTTTCTTTCAATAGAAAGAAAAAATATATAAATAAGCCATGTAGCTTTGTATTGGGCAGGCTACCCCTTCTCCCAGTGTTGGGATCCTAATCTCTGAAGCCTGCACATTAGGTTCAGAGGTAAAGGAGAATTGGGGCTGAGGAGGAGCTCATCAGCTGACCTGGAGAAGGGAGAGGCTCTGGATTATCCAAGTGGCCCCACATATCCACAAGATCTCTGGAAGTGAAGAGGCAGTGAAGGGAGAGCCAGCCAGAGGGCAGCTGGAGAAGGTCTCATTCTGTCTACTGCCTTTGCATATGTGGCAATTGTGCGCCTCCTGGAGGTTTGGAAAAGAAGCACACTGTCCCCTGAAACGTTCCACAGGATTTGGCCCTAAGATCATTTCAGACGCGTATCTCAGGATGTAAGAAAATAAATTTGTGTTGTCTTCAGTCACTGATGTAGTTTTAAAGCATATGATCTCACTTGCATAGACTTAAGGAGCAGAAAAGAGATGAGATGGTAAAAATGGGAAATAGTAGTAAAAGGATGCAAACTGCCAGTTGTAAGAACATTAGTTCTGGGGATCTGTTAGAAGCTAACAGGTAGTTATTGCTAGCATCACTGTATTTGTAGGTGCTATGAAGCTAGATATGGAATATAATCACCACAGAAAGAATATGGTAATTATGTGAGGGAATAAAAGTGCTGGTTAATATTTAAGTGGTAATCAAGGTACAATATGTAAGAATGCATAAAATTGGTGCATTAACAACATATGACACACCTTACTTATAAACAATGTTACATGTCATTGCATCTCAATAAACCTGGAAACAAATGAAAAATTACAGTAAAGTGATGAATTTTTAGGGGGGAAGTTCAGTTTAAGAAAATGTAGAAGTGCTCTAGACAAGTAAAATTACGGTAGTTTTAGGCAGTTATTTACTTAAAAATTGTTAAGATGGTAAGTTTTATGCATGGGTATTTTGACATCATTAAAAAATAGGAAGGAAGGAAAAATGCAAGAATTTAAAACTTGGAATTCAAAATAACAGGTTTATATGTTGTGCTGCCTGAGAACTAAATGTGAAGTGAGCAGGTAGAGATCTGTGGGAAGACCCACTGGGACTAGGCGATAACAGTGCAAAGGTCCTGAGGTAGGAGAACATCTACATCTGAAGATCAGCAAGGAGACCAGTAAGTGGAAGTTGAATAAGCAGGGGGAAGAGATTAGATGACAGTTTTCTAAGCTGCAAGTTTCACTGGCATTGTGGTGACTTTGATTTTGTATCTGAGAGAAAAGGCATCTTGGAGGGTTTTAAGCAGAGGAGGGCCATGTGTGATGTAGGTTTGAAAATATTACCTGAAATGCTGTGTTTTCAGTGGATTTTCACAAAACAGAATGGACACAGATAGACCAAAGAGGATAGAATGCAACAATCCAGGCAAGGGAAGGTGATGCTTTAAAACTAGGATCAAGGAATAAAGGTGGTAGGCGGCAAATTTCAGATAATTTCTTTCTGGCCGAGGAATAAAGAACTTTCTGCCCAACCAATGTTCTATTTTAGGCACTTGCTCTGCTATTAGGTAACCTTTAGAGTCCTGGTATGACTGGTTATATAACATACACGAAAACCTGGAAATTATCAAAAGTGGTGGGAGAATGGCACAAGGTAAAGAGCTTATGTCTTATTGTGATGAGGACATAAAACTATAAGGTGAAAACAGCCAAATGAGAAAGATTTAAAAGAACTAGAGCTCACACTTAGAAACAAGCAACCCTAGTATCCTTGCAGAAATCTGGAATGGGGTTGGGCATGGGGTCCTATTGAACAATTAGCCATAGGACTGTAAAATGGTTCAGTCAGAATATAGATGGGTCACCCTGAAAGAGGATATAAGCCAGGGCCAGAGGGAACTGAGGGACACTGTTCCAGTTTCCAAAGGAGGACCAGAAACTGACCTAGAAAGGAGGACCAAAGGCCCTGGGCCTTGTGTCATAAGGAGCTGTTTATTATTGGTGTAATATACCACTTAGTGTCTCTGACACAACCTCTGAGTCACTAGAGTGACAATTATTACTGGCCAGTGCTGTTCAGCTCTTTTAACAGGTGATTGCACTCTGCTTATACTTTTGATGGATACTATACTTTTGATGGATCTAGGGTGAAATAGTTAGCCACTTGTAGCTATAGCAAGCTCTTTATTTCCCCGTTTATGAAATATATCCCATTGCTATTATCCATGAAGCCTGAAGTATTTTGCAATTGTGCATGTGGGTGACAACCCATAGACAGTTACCTGCCCTCTATTAGGCACTGTCCTTTGGTTGGCTATCGTCCCCTATTGTATGGGCACTATATTGTTATAGTCCTTGGTTTTGGTTTTCGGCCTTTTAGTCTTTTGAGGTTTTGCTGGTTGTTTTATCCGAGGGCATCAGTCATCCAGTCTTATTTTAGTATAACTTTGCTCTTATACTACTTTTTGTAATCTGAAACCCAGTATCCCCAAACTTGTTCAGTGATAAATCACTTGACTTTGTTCAAATTCTTTGATCATAAGAATAGACTGTTATCAAACCAGCAAGATGTGGAAATAAGAAGCCTCAGATTCTTTTCTTCCATGGAGATAATCCTTCAACCACATTTTATGAACCAGTTGCCTGTGTAGAAAATACAGAAACCAGTTAGTGGTATCTCTGAATTACAGGAGCACCAAGAAGAATTCTATAGAAACCAGTAGGAAAACCCCCAACACATTGCCCAGACACAGCAAAGCATGGTGGAGTGAAAGCTACCACCTCCAGGTCAGAGAGAACAGTGAAGTATTTGTTCAACATTTTGACTTTGGGAAGGCCCACTGTTTTCTGTTTTGCCTAACTGTAAAAGGTGATGACCAGAATGTGGGTCTCCAGAGAATAAAGGAGAGCTTCAGAACTTGATCTCTTACCAGAGAGTTTGCAGTTCTTGAGAAATACACAAGGCAACGCTCCAGAACCACAACTTAATGTAGCACTACAAAGAAGCTATAGTGCTACAAGTGGACACTTGAGAAAATACATATGTGTACTTTATATATTATTACCATGGATACATGATCATTACTGTCAACTATGAATAAAATTTGTTATTTTTAATTGAAAGGGTTTCTTAATATATATATATAGAAACAGTTTCTAGAATTCTAAATCTCTCCCAGAGTTACAACTGGTGGTGTTAATTATAAGTACACAGTCTTTATTTGGAAAAATCTCCGATATTCCAAACTACATTTGTTTGAGAGAGCAGGAGAGAAAAAAAAGACATGATTACTTACTCTAAAGAATTGACTTACACAGTTAGGGGGCACGCTCAGTAAATAACCATCAGTGCAGATTAGCAATCTGAAGATCCAGGGCAGAGTTGATGTTGCAGCTGCAATGGCTGTCATTTAATTCCTCTCTTTGTAGGACCTCAGTCTTCTCTCTTAAGACCTTTAACTGATTCGATGCGAATAATGAAATTTACTCAAAATTTAGTGATTTTTGATGTTTATCATACCTAAACATACCTTTACAGACTATCCAGACTAGTGTGTGGATAGTCATGCTTTTATATACCTTTTAACTTATGTGACAAGGGGACAAAAAGAGGAAAGCAAATATATTTCATATGCACACATGTATTTGTAACAAACAGGGAAGACTCACAATGATTGCATTCTTCATTGCTGTAATTGGTATTTATAATAGACATTCCACTACTTTTTCTATATTTCCCTGACTCTCAACAAGAACCTCAGACAATCCTAATTCTTTATTTGGTGAGAACACTTTATGGGGTCTGGACTGGTTCAGCCTGGCTTCTCTTTGATCTCTCCACGGTAGGAAGAGAGGGGGGAGCTTTCAGTGCCCATAACCTCCCAGTTCTGGGGCTCCCAATTTCCCAGGGTCTGAGTGCAGAGTTCTCACCGCCCTGGGTTGGATACAGGCACACTGTCCTGTAATCATAGTGCCTCCAGGAGTTGCACAATGACCCCAGTTGCCCCCTTGTGGCTTGGAAAGTCAACCCAGATATATGCCCTCCTTCTCCTCCTCTGCTTCCCCATTTTGAAATCTTTGAGAAAGTGCTGGGTCTGTATAGCTGGGACAGTGTCTAGGTGTTCCTTTCAGCAAATATTCTCAAATATTCCTTTGATGTGTTTTTAAGGGAGAATGTGATTCCAGCCTCCCAATTATACCATGTAGTCAAGTCAGACAATTCTGACCATCCATTTAGTAATCTGTGCACATTGTCGCTGACAATTAAGTATCACCACATAATTTCAGTCAACCTGGGATCCATTATACAAATTTAATTTAGGTTTCCTCATTCATTGATAGAAGTGCTCACTGTATCTCACTGTGTCTTCTGAGTGACTACTTATAAACTTATGAAAAGATTCTCTCTATAATCATAGGGCAACTGCAAAAACAGTGCTATGAAATACTACCTCATATCAATTATGAGATTTCCAGTTTTAAAGAAAGAAGTGCTAAAGAAGATATTAAGAAAGCTTGAACCATTATATAATATTTGTGAAACCATAAAATGGTACAGTTCCCATGGAAAACAGGGTGGCAGTTACTCAAAAATTTAACATAGAATTACTGTATAAATCAGCAATTTACCATCTGGCTCTCTATTCAAAATAATTGAAAGTGTGAGTTGAAGATATACTGGGCACAGCACATTATTCACAGTTGCCAAAAGCCAAGTGTCTAATTATAAATGAATTGATAAGATTTGTTACAAGTACACACACACACACACACACACAGAGGAAAAATACTGAGATAAAATTCAGCTTAAGAAGGAAGTTCTGGCACATACTACAACACAGCTGAACTTTGAGGGCAGTATGCTAACCGAAATAGCCACGCTGAAAACAAAAATGTATAATTCTACTTATACATGGTGCACATAGAGTAGTCACATTCAGAGACAAGAAAATACAATGGTATTTGTTAACAACTGTAAAAAGAGTTCAAAGAGGGTTTCCTTTGGCTACAGTCATTGGGGGGTTTCTAGAGGGTCAGTCTCTAGAAAATAAGGAATTATTATTTGTTGAGTACGAATGTTCAGTTTTGCAAGATGAAAAAACTGTGGATGAAGGGTGGTGATGATAGCATTACAAAGCATTACAATCTGAATGCATGTAAACCACTGAAGCATACACTTTATAAACACTAAGGAAATAAATTTTAGTTCTTCTAATCTACAGCAAAATGAAAAAAAGCTATCAGAACAAAGAAAAATATGGAAAATGTTCTCTATTCTTTAGTTTGCAACTCAACACCTAGAAGGATAACCCCAAAAGCTCCATCAGTTAAAATAAGAAATCTATAGGGAAAGAACAAAAGAGAATACTTTGAGTGGAATAGAAAGGATGTGACTTTATACCAGGCATAATCATGGTCTGTCAGCAGCCTCCAGTTTGTTGTAAGAGTAGAAAACATGGTTGTTGGTTGATGAACATCAGGAGATAGAAAAGCAGTCAATGGGAATGGAGATTTGAATTTGTTAACCTAAAAGTTTAAGTGGCCACTAAAAGGCAAAGTACATTTTCTTGATATCAAAGAATTACAATTTGGAGTATAATAGTTCAGGTAGAAATCTAAAATGTACTTCAAAGACAGACAAAAGTCAGGGTTTTTTATGGGATGAAAGAGGAAGACGACTGAGTAACAAAAGGAGATTATTAATGATAAGAAGCTTAAATTATTCTTCACTATATATAATCGGCCACCATTTTTATTATTTTTATTGATCACACACACACACATATATATATATATATTTAAATTGATTTATATCCTGAAGTTTTCCCACCACCATATCACCTTTGAACTATCATCTCAATCTCTTATGCTCATCCCTTCCCTAATTATACCCTTCATTCTCCTCCCTTGCTGTGTGTTTTAGTTCTGCTGTCAGCTTGTTAGGTTTAACTTTTTCTTTTCCTTCTGCTTGTTTTCCCTATAGCCCATATAGGAGTGAGACCATCTGGTATTTCTCTATTTCTTTTTGACTTATTTCTACTAGTGTGATTCCTTCTAGCTCCACTCATGCTGCTGCTAATGACCTAAGTTTGTCTTTTTTGACTACCGAATAGAATAATATTGCATTGTGTAAATATACCACCACTTTTTGATCCATTCATCTCTTCAGTGGTATTTGGATTGTTTCCAAATCCTGGCTATTGTAAATAGCACTACAAAATTAGGAGTCCAGGTATCGTTTTGAATTAGTGTTTGGATATCCTTTGGGTAGATTCCCAGAAGTGGAATTGCTGGATTGAAAGGTGGCTTCACTTTCAGTGGTTTTAGTGTCTTCACACAACTTTCCACAGTGATTAGAACAGTTTGCATTTCAACCAGCAAACCAACAGTGTAAATGTGTTCCTGTTCTCCATATCCTTGCCAGCACTTGTTTCCCCCACCTTTTTTTTTTTAAGCTATGAGCCATTCTTACTCATGCAAGGAGTAAGATGGTATCTCAGTGTGATTTTGAATTGCATTTCCCTGAATAAAAGTGATGCTAAACATCTTTTCATGTGCCTGTTGACCATTTGTTTTTCCTCCTTGGAGAAGTGTCTTTTAAGCTCTTCTCTCCATTTTTTGACTGAGATTTTTGCGTTGCTTTTGTTGAGTTGCAAGAGTTCTTTATGGATCTTTAATATCAGCCCCTTATCAGTTGAATGGAGGGCAAAAATATTTTCCTATTTGATTGAGTATCTCTCTGTTCTGGTTATTGTCTCTTGCTGTACAGAAGCTTTTTTTTTGGTTTGTTTGATATAGTTCTAGCTTGTGATTTTCTTAATTTCTTTGATTCTATAGATGCTTCTGCAGTGTAAGTTATGGAATGTTTTGACTATATTTTCTTCTATATCTATTATGGTTTCAGGTCTTAATGCCCACGTATTCTATTCATTTTGAGCTCGGTTTGTGTATGGTGTGAGGTAGTAGTCTAGATTCACTCTTTTGTATGTAGCAGTCCAGTTTTCCCAACACCATTTATTGAAGAGACTATCTTTGTTTATTGTATGCTTTTTCATAGATTAGTTGATATACATGTTTCTCTTTATGAAATTGGGTGGGAAAACCAGAAACATGGGGTGCTTAACCAAACTTACAAAGGGGGGAAGCTGGTCTTTTAAAACCAGCCACATACCAGGTTGTTCCCAGCCCATGCAAGCAGTAGCAAGACCACCTAAACATTAAAGGGAGGTAAAAGCAGATTTATTTATTAAAAGACAAAGCAAACAAAGTCACTGAGACAAAGCAAATAAAGAACCCATTTGGTAATCTTACCCACCAATACAGTCTCTAGTCCAAAAGGCTACACATGGCCTTCAGCCAATGTGCATCCTCAAAATGGCAACTGTTCTACCTTCAAGCTATATAAAGAAGCCAAGATGGCATCATCACTCCTTTTTCCAAAGGCACAGTTATTCACTTCAAGCTAGAAGAAGCCAAGATGGCATTGTCAATCCTTTTTCAAATGCAGGAGATTCAAATCCAATGAAGAAAACCAGGATGGCATTGTCAATTCTTTTCCAAAGGCACAACTCTGGCATTCTTTCAGCTCCAACTCGATTCAGCAAAAGCAAGCACTTCAGACGTCTCACGATGAAAACAGCAGCACAACAAACCTCTTCAGGTCTCTAGACAATTTCCAAGCTTCACAATTTCAAAATTAAACCAAGTTCTCAAGTACTAAATTTCCAAGTCAGCCTATACAAGTCACAAGTT